>PVJX010002353.1:74613-131396 GCA_004027295.1 Dolichotis patagonum
AAGGAAATATAGAAAAATGACAAAAGGAAAGACCAAAAGGCAGGCTCAAAGCCCTAGCCCTCCCCAAGAAAGCTTAGAAGCTGTGTACATAGAAGAAAAAAGAAGCCATACACCTGAAATGTCTGAAATGATATCAAATGAAATAAATATGCAAATAGGGAAAGCTATGGAGAAATTCAAATCAGAAATACTTGCCCAGTAAAAGAAGAATTGATAAAAACAGTGAAAGAAATAGTGAACGCATCTAGTGAAAACACAGCTAAAAAATTAGAGGAACAAAGCAAACAGAATCCCTCAAAGAACAATATAAGAAACAAAGAGAATGCATAAAGCAGATTCAAAGAGATATACAGGAAATCAAAAATTCTATGGAAAGCTGTAAAAACCGCCTCAATGAAAGTGAAGATAGAATTTCAGACCTCGAAGATAAGATTGCAGCCAGTGAGCAGGAAAGACAAGATCTTTTAAAAATAACAAAGAATCAGGAAATAACAGTTCAATACCTGCAAGATGATGCAAAGAAAAATAACATAAGATTAATAGGGATAAATGAAAAAGAAGGGGTCAGCCCAAATGATATCAAGAGGATATTTACAGAAGTAATAGCTGAAAACTTCCCAAACATGAGAAGAGAAACAGACATCTGGATAAGTGAAGCATATGGAACTCCAAACAGCCATAACCAAAATAACCAAAACCCAGACACATAATAATCACCATCCCAGAAATCCCACATAAGAATAGAATACTAAAAACTGTCAGAGAGAAAAGAGAGATCACCTATAAGGGAAAACCTATCAGAATCACGGCAGACTTCTCAACACAAACAATGAAATCAAGAAGAGCATGGAGTGAAGTCTTTCAGATCCTAAAGGAAAACCACTTCCAACCCCGACTGACATACCCTGCAAAACTGTCCTTCAAAATGGATGGAGAAATAAGATACTTCCATGACAAAGAACAGCTGAAGAACTTCATGAACATCAAACCAACCCTACAAAGAATGCTGAAAAACATTCTAGATACACATGGGATAAAACCACCAATCAAGGCAAACAATTATCCAATGCATGGAGTACTGGGGCTTGCGGAACCCCCAGGGCACAATCCCCTGTCCTAGTGGGATGGATATGAACTCAACTGCTGGCAGTACTGGTCTTAAGCTCTCCCCAGGCCCGCCCAAAATCCTTCAGCTTTCTTAGGATTACTATTTTCATGTATATCTTATCCCATGTTTTTATTTTTAACCTATTTATGTCTCTCAGTCTAAAGTATGTTTTTTAAGCAAATGTAGTTAGTGTTCTATTTTATGCAGTCTCACAATTTGTGTTTTTTGATCAGAGTGCTTTGCCCATTCATATATAATGTAATTATTGTTAATATAATATTGTGATAGGATTTGTATTTGCCACTTTGCATTTCATTTTCTATATATCTCATTCAATATTTCTTCTCTCTCTCTTACCGCCTTTTTGTATTAAATTTTTCAGTGTATTATATACTTTTAAAATTCTCATACTGAATTTTTTTAAATTTTCATTTTGTTTTAAGAGAAAGAAAAGATTAAAAAAAGACAAAATATAAAAAACAAGAAGAAAAGTATAATACAGAATTCAAAAAAATTGACATCAGAAAATCACTAGTTGATACATTATATATTGTTAACTTAACAATAGTTGTTAAAGTTACAGAGTCAAAGCATAAAAAGTGGCTAGACACTTAAACACTGACAGCACAAACTCTTCCATTCAAAGATCTACCAACAACTCAGTAATATGGTCATCTATTTTACACACTACACATACCATTATATCCTTTAGAGAACTTTCTTTCCCTTTCACTTTTACAATATCTATTGTATCTATTATACTTTTATATCTATTTTACTTTTTGGATACCATTATTCTTTCCATTCTTATTATTTTTCACACTAGAGAGACAATGTGATATTTCCTAATGTGAGTCTTGTTTATTTCACTAATGAGGATATTCTCAACTTGCCTCCATTTACCGATAAAGTCCTCAAAATCATCCTTTTTATAGCTGAATAGTATTCCATTATATAGAAATACCACATTTTTTCCACCCACGCTGCAGTTGATGGGAATTTTGGTTGTTTCCAAGATTTAGCTATCACAAATTGTGCTGCTATGAATATGGGTGCACATATGTCACTGTGACATGACCTTTTCTATTTTTCTGGGCAAATACCTAGGAGGGGAATAGCTGGATTGAATGGAACTTCCAATGCTAGTCTTTGAGGAATCTCCATACTGACCTCCACAGGGGTTGCACTAGTCTTCACTCCCACCAACAGTGGAGAAGTGTTCTTTTTTCTCCATAGCCTCACCAACATTTGTTATCAGTTGTTTTCTTGATGGCAGCCATTCTTTCCAGGGTGAGATGAAATATCAATGCTCTTTTAAATTGCATTTCTCAAATGACCAGTGATGGTGAACATTTCTTCATATATTTATTTGCCATTTGTATATCTTATTCTGATAACTGTGTGTTCATCTCTGATGCCCATTTTTGCAGTGGGTCTTTGAATCTGAGGGGCTTGATGTTTTTCAGTTCTTTGTATGTTCTGGATATAAGTCTTTGTCTAAAGGATTGTTGGCTAAAATGCTTTCCCATTCTGTGGGTTTTCTTTTCATTCTGCTGGTGATTTCTTTTGAAGTACAAAAAATTTTTAGTAATATGAGATCCCATTTGTTGATTCTTTAAAGTTTTTCCCAGGCAAATTTTCATTTTATTCATGAATTCTCTCCCTACCCTATGCATCCAAGATTTTTACCTACTTTGTCTTCCAGTAGATTTAGTGTTTCTGTTTTAATATTTAGATTCTTGATCCATTTTGATTTTAGTTTAGTGTATGGTGATAGGCGTGGGTCTATTTTCAGTCTTTGGCATGTGGAAAGCTAGTTTTTCCAACACAATTTATTAAAGAGGCTTTCTTTTTTTTCCCAGTGAACATGTTTAGGCCCTTTGTCAAATATCAGGTGGCTGAGTGTCTTTATAGCAGTGTTTGCATCTTGTAATCTGTTCCATTGATTCTCAGGACTATTTCTTTGCCAGTAGCATGCTGATTTTATGACTGTGGCTTTGTAGTATAGTTTCAAGACAGGACTTGAGATGCCTCCTGTCTTGCCTTTGTTGCCCAGAATCACCTTTGCTATTCTAGGTTTCTTCTGTTTCCAAATAAATTTAAGGAATGTTTTCTCTAGATCTGTAATGTATGTTGATGGTATTTTGTTGGGATTGCATTAAATCTGTACAACAGTTTTGGGAGTATGGCCATTTTCATAATATTGGTTCTTCCTAGCCAAGGGCAAGGAATATCCTTCCATTTTCTAATATCCTCTTCAATCTCCTTTTTTGGAGTATTATATAGGTCTTCTGCATTCTTGGTTAGGTTTATTCCTAAGTATTTCATTTCTAGATGCTATTGTGAAAGGCAATATTTCCATAATTTATCTCTTGATGAGTTTTTTGTTTGTGTACAGGAATGCTATTGATTTCTGAGTGTTGACTTTGTATCCAGATATGCTGCTGAATTTGTTTATTACCTCTAATGGTCTTTTAATGGAGTTTTTGGGGTCTTCTATGTAGAGTATCATGTCATCTACAAATAATGATAATTTCACTTCTTCTTTTCCTATTTTTAGACCTTTTACTTCTCCCTCTTGTCTGATTGCTCTGGCTAATATTTCCAAAACTATATTGAATAGCAGTGGTGATAGTGGACATCTTTGTCTTGTTCCTGATTTCAGAGTGAAGGCTTTCAGTTGTTTTCCATTTAGTATAATGCTTGCTGTTTGTTTGTCATAGATGGCCTTTATGAGATTGAGATATGTCTAGTCCAAGTTTCTGTAGGGTTTTTATGATGAAAAGATGTTGGACTTTATCAAAAGCTTTTTCTGCATCTATGTAGATGATCATGTGATTTTTATTTTCATCTCTGTTGATGTAGTGTATTGAATTTATTGATTTGCATATGTTGAACCATCCTTGAATTCCTGGAATAAATCCCACTTGGTAATGATGTACAATCTTCTTAATGATTTGCTGCATTCTATTTGCCAATATTTTATTGAGAATCTTTGCATCAATGTTTATTAGTGAGATTGGTCTATTGTTCTCTTTTTTGGTTGGGTCTTTCTCTGGTTTTGGTGTCAGACTGATACTTGCCTCCAGGAATGAATTAGGGAGGACTGTTTCTTTTTGAATTTCACTGAAAAGTTCAAGGAATATTGGCATTAAATCTTCTCTAAATTTTTTATAGAATTCAGCTGTGAATCCATCAGGACCTGGGCTTTTCTTTGTTGGTAAGTTTTTAATCATGTTTTCGATTTCAGTAGCTGATATTGGATTATTCAAAATTGCTATATCTTCTTGGTTGAGCTTTGGTAGTTCATATGTTCCTAAAAATCTGTCCATTTCCTCTCTGTTTTCCACCCTATGTGAGTAGAGGTTTTCAAAGTCGGTGTTCATGATCTTTTGAATTTCCATGGGATCTGTAGTAATTTCCTTTTCAGTCCTTATTGCATGGATTTGAGTTTTTTCTTTCTTTTTCTTGATAAGCTTGGCTAGGGGTTAGTTGACTTTGTTTATTCTCTCAAAAAACCAGCTTTTTGATTCATTAATTCTTTGTATTTTTTTTTAGTTTCAATTGCATTAATTTCTACTCTAATCTTTACAATTTCCTCTCTTCTATGAGCTTTGGGTTTGACTTGCTCTTCCTTTTCTAGAAGCTTGAGATGTAGGATTAGGTTTTTTATTTGTGTTCATTGCATTTTCTTGATGTGACTATTTATTGCTATATGTTTCCCTCTTAGGACTACTTTCACTGCATCCCATAGGTTACGGTATGTTGCATCTGCATTTTCATTGTATTGTAGGTATTGTTTTATTCCCTCTGTAATTTCATCTGTAACCTACTGATTATTCAGAAGGTTGTTTAATTTCCATGTATTTATGCAGGTTTTGCAGGGGTTTTGCCATTGATTTTCAATTTTAGTGCGCTATGATCAGTTGTTATGCATGGGGTAATTTCACTCCCTTTGCATGTAGTTAAGAATGCTTTATGGGTTAATATATGGTCTACTTTGGAGAATGTCCCATGTGCAGCTGAGAAGAATGTATATTCTGATGTGGTTGGATGGAACACTCTGGAAACATCCACTAAGTCCATTCGCTCACAGGTATGATTCAGTTTTGTTATTTCTTTGCTGCCTTTTTGTCTAGTTGACCTATCTCTTTGTGACAGTGGGATGTTAAGTTCTCCTATTACAGTTGTGTTCTTGTGTATTTGGTTTTTCATGTCCATTAGTTTTTGTCTTATATAGTTGGGTGCACCTCTATTTGGTACATACATATTTATAATTGTTCTTCCTCTTGTAGTTTTCCACTAATACATATGTAGTGGCCTTCTTTATCTCTTTTAATCCTTTAGGTTTGAAGTTCACTTTGTCTTCAAACAGACTAGCTACCCCTGCTTTTTTCTGGGTTCCTGTTGCATGGAATACTGTTTTCCATCCTTTGACTTTTAATCTATGAGTTTATTTTGGAGTCAGATGTGTTTCTTGCATACAGCATATTGTGGGATCCTGTTTCTTCATCCATTCTGTCAACCTGTTTCTTTTGATAGGTGAATTGGGCCCATTTACATTTATGGATATCACTGATGTGTACTGCCTTGATTTTGCCATGTTGTGTTCCTATTGTTGGCTTCCTGCTTTTCTCCCTTGTTTAATTTCTTGCCCAGCCTGGTGGTTTCTTTCTGTTGTTATTCTGGAGATTGTGATCATTTTTATCTCTATCTAGGATGTCTTTCAGCAGCCTTTCTAAGGTTAGTTTGGTAGACATGAATTTCTTCAGTTGTCCTTTGTCATGGAAGTGTCTTGTTTGTCCATTAAATTTGCAAAACAGTTTTGCTGGGTACATCAGTGCGGGTTGAAAGTTTTTTTCTTTTAGGGCTTGGAATACTTCACTCCAAGCTCATCTTAACCTGAAGGTTTGTGCTGGGAAGTCTGCTGTGTTTCTAATGGGCTTTCCTTGATAGGTGAGTTGTGTCTTTTCTCTAACAGCTTTTAGTATTCTGTTTTTATGCTGTATGTCTGAGACTTATGTTGGTGTAGATTTATGTTGTTTATGACTGTTTGGAATTCTATATGCCTCACTTATTTGTATATCAGATTTTTTCCCCATGTTTGCAAAATTTTCTGCCATTACTTCTGTGAACAGCTTAGTTATGTCCTTTGTGTTGTCTCTTGCCTCCTCACTGATGCCTATTAATCTAACATTTTTTCTCCCAGCATCATCTTGAAGCTGCTGGATTGTCATTTCATGCTGCTTTGTTGTTTTTATAAGTTCTACCCTTTCATGATCGCTATCTGCAACCCTGTCCTCAAGCTCGAAATGCTATCCTCACCTTCATTTAAACAGTTTTGCAGGCTTTCAATACAATTTTTTTCTTGGCTATCTCTTTGAATTTGTTTCATGGGTTCTGCTTGTTTTCTGCATTGTTCATTCAAAGTTTCAATCAATTTCCCATGCTCCTGTATTTGTTTTTTATCTATTTCTTCTCTAGCTATTCTGAGCAACTCATTTACTAAGGTTTTCTGTATTTACATAAGACATTATTTCTAATTTGAGTTCCTCTATAGCCTCGTGGATTTGTTTCTTTACTTCATTTGCTATCTTTTCAGAGATTTCTGGTGTATGACTTTTAAAGTCCTCTATTTCATTGTCACCTGTACTTCCTCCTGATGGACTAGATGTTTGGGATTGCATTTTGCCTTTTCATTTAGTCATTTTTACCTTTTGGATAAATATCTGATCTTTCTAGCCCAACAGTCACTATTGTCTGTAGTGTGAGTTTTAGGGTCCTGCTGTGTGGTTGATGTTTGTCAAATTGCTGGGTAACACAATGAAGAGGAGATACAGTCACCTGAATTCCTCCTACTGTGCCTGTTGGGTGAGCCCTATATTCTTTCTGGGCTAACTAGCCTAGAAGTATTGATGTAGGGCAACTCTTAGTTCCTGCTGTTGTTATATCTTCAGGTTGCTGCAGGTCACCTGATCTCCCTGGCTATAGTGTTTGTGTCAGCTGAGTCCTACTGTGTCATGAGGGGTCTCATAAGCTCTTTTAATTTTCTCTAAGTTGGGTGGGCATTATTGGTGCACTTCTCGACCTGTCTGATGTTTGGGAGGGGGAGGGGATTACCTACTCTCTTGCCAGTTTCACCAAGGTCTTACAGTTGGAGGGAGTTTCGCTTCCACTCCTATTTACCCACTGCTATTCTGACCTCTTTACTCCTATTTACAGACCTCTATTTTAGCGGCAAAGTCACCACACTGACTGGAGCCTGCTGAGGTCTTCTGTTTGGGTGAGAGGTTCCTGAGTCTCTCATCCAGCCAGCACGGTAGACCACTGTAGTCCAAGGTTCTGGGAGAAGGGGTTGGATTCTAAGATCAACTGCAGTACTAGGTCTGTGAGACAGGTGGATTCCCCAAGGGGCGGGCCCAGTGGTGGTAGTCTGAGGCAGCTCAGGCCTGCAGCGGTCTTCTGGTCTTCTGTGACGCTCCCGGTGGAAAGGCAGGCTCAGCAGTGGCAGTCTGAGGCAGCTCAGGCCTACAGCATGCTTACCCGATGTTCCTTCCTACTGAATTTTAAGTAACTTTTTGAGTTACTTTCTTAGTGGTTGCATTAAGGATTCCAGTATTCATCTTAGTTTATCATAATCTACCTCACATTAAAACTGACAATTCTAAAAAATCAGGCTCCCCAAATTCAGAGACTTCATCCAAAAATGCACATCTGAGATGAATGCATGCTTCTCAGAAGAAGAAATACAAATGGCAAATAAATATATGAAAACATGTTCAACATCACTGGTCATTCAAGAAATTCAAATTAAGACAACTCTGAGATTCCATCTCACTCCAGAAAGAATGGCTATCATCAAGAAATCAACCAGTAAGAAATGCTGGCAGAGCTGTGAGGAAAAAGGAACCTTTTTTCACTGTTGGTGGCAGTGTAGACTGGTACAAGTGATATGGAAATCAGAATAGAGATTCCTCAAAAAACTAGGTTTGAATGTCCCATTCAACCCAGCTATTTATCTTCTGAGTATTTTCCCAGGAGAATTAAAAACAGTATACCACAGTGACATATGTGCACCCATGTTTATCACAGCTCAATTTGTAATAGCTAAACCTTGTAAACAACTAATATGCTCATCAAATGTGGAATGCATAAAAATGTTGTGGTATTTTTATTCTATGGAGTTTTACTCAGTTATAAACAAGGATATACTTGAGACTTTTATAGCTAAATTAATGCAATTTGAGACCATACTTATAAGTGAAATAAATCAGACTCTCATATATAAACACTGTATTTTCTCCTAATAAGGAGAATTTCAGTAAAAAACTGAAAGAGTGTTTAGGCATGGGCTAACTGCAGAAGAGCCAGATGCCAGCCCTCTTCTGTGAGTCTGTGCTACTCAGGGACATGGAGGAGGAAAACAAGAAGTCAGCAAAAAGCTAAGACCTCCTGTGAGTCAGCACCTTGTGTGGGATGACTAAGGGTGAGCTAGATATCAGCCCTTTCTGGCACATGGGCAGCGAGACAAGAAGTGTCAATGTTTACCCCCCACCTAAGCAACTGGCTGATTTGGAGAAATGCAGGCTGTGATGATAGCTAATGAGGTAACATACAACTTAATGCTTGTAGTGTTTAGTGTTTCATTGACTTTGCAGGCCTGAATCTGGTAGTCTTATCATCTATTCAAAGGGTAACAATGTGCAATGTAGCATCTATGGGACATCTCCTCCTGAAGATGGTGGTCATTGTTAATTCCCTATTACCTTGAAGTTCTGTATCATTTTCACTGTTTTGTTTGTTTAGGTGGTATTCTGTTTTGTCTTGTTTGATTTTGTTGTATCTGATAGCATAGGCAACTATTTTGAGATAATAGGATGTATTATGATAGCCATTTTGTATTTAGCATTATCTTATTTTGAATTCCTGTATTGCCTTCATTGTTTTGTTTTCACTGGTTCTATTCTGTTTCTGTTTTGTTTGATTTTTACTATGTCTGAATGTATGGGCAGTTTTGAAGACAGTGAAAGGCATTATGGTAACCATTGTTGATTTCCAATTATTTTGTTTTGAAATCCTGTGTCACTTATACTGTCTTGTTTTGACTGGTTTTATTCTGTTTTATTTTGCTTGGTTTTATTATCTCTAAAATAAAATTTAAAAAAAACTGAAACAGTGAATAAGACCCCAAATGTACAATACATATTGTGAAAGTGAAAGGGGAGGAAACTACTCAAAAGGAAAGAAAAACTAGAATGGGGAAAAGAAGAAAAGCAAGAAAGAAAAGATTTTCTCTCTCTCTCTCTCTCTCTCTCTATATATATATATATATATATATATATGACAAATATACTAATCTCCATTAATTCATCAAAAAGAATGTTTTGTGCTTTCATTGTTTGATTATTTTTTCATTCCTATATCTTGTATCCTGAGCAACTACTTTGAAAATAACAATATGCAATATATTGACCATTGTTAATCTTCTATTATGTTGATTTGAAATTCTTTATCATTGCTTTTATTCTTTTCTCATTTTAAAATAAAAAATACAGACAATTCTGGTAAAACACAACAACTTTACTCCAATTATTGTTCTATATCCCTCTTACTTTTCTGTTATTATTTTGTATATTACAATGATGAATGTTATAAACAACATTATTTGCAAAATTATAATTTCATTTAAAAAATCCTATGTTTTCCAAAACTTAAAAGAAGAAATTAAAAAGAACTATAACCATATACTAATAAATAATAAAATAAAGAATAAAAAAATACATTTCCCTCTTTTTTCCTACATTTTCTTTTTGTTTTTATTTTTTTCCCAGTGGTCATGGGGTTTGAACTCAGGGCCTTCAAGTTCTCTACTACTGAGCCACATCTTCACCCCAAGTTTCTTGTTTTTCATAAAATTTGAGAGGCTTGACCATTATGCCTCCAAATATTTTTTATGTCTCCTCTCTCTCTTCTGGAACTCCCATTACACTTATATTGATATATTGGATGCTATCCTACAAGTCTTTAAGACTCTATTTATTCTTCTTTGATCTTTTTTCTTTCTGGTCTTCAGCTTTGGGCTGTAGAAATTCTTTCTTCTGCCATTTCATATCTGTTGTTGAATGCACTGAATGCAGTTTTTATTGGTTATTGTACTTTCAACCATAGACTTTCCATTTGGTTTTTTTTAATAGTTTCTATTTCTCTATTATAATTACTTATTTGTTGAGCCATTGCCATCATATTTTTCTTTCATTCTTTAGACATGGTTTTCCTATAATTATCTGAACATATTTTTAATAGCTACTTTGAAGTCTTTGTCTATTAAATCCAACATCTGTGCCCAATCAGAGTTAGTTTCTGTTGACTGATTATTTTTCTTCCTTTGTATGAGTCATGCTTTCTTAGTTCTTTAGATGTCTCAGTTTTCTTTTGTTGAAAATTACATATTTTATATAACATATTATAGAGACCATGGATTCTGACTTTCTTTACCGAGGAATTGTTGTTACAGCTCTTAAGTGACTTATCTGGGCTTAATTGCAAGACCTATCTACCTCACAATACAGAGCCACAGATATTTTTGTTAAGTTTTTAAAAATTAAATTTATAGTTTTAAGCCAAGATTTCAGTGTTACTTCTGTGTCTCCATTGTCTATTGTTTCTTAAACACTTCAGCTTATAAGACTTCCACTCTCTGTCATAACAAATTTGCATTTGTGTAGAGGAACGCATTAACAATCCTGCCTCAGATTTTACTTTCTGTAAACTCCTCTTGCTTCTCTTTATGCACATTTGCTTTTCCCCAATCAACCAGGGATAAACATGAAATTATCCAAGCTTGTATAGCTTTCTTATATCTAGGTTCTCTCCATTAAGTTTCTGTCTGGAGCTTTCATGGATACTATTGCTAGTCATTAATATCTACCATCTATTCAAAACAGTCTCCACTGACAGGACAGTGATGATTTTCTCAGTCTCACCTTGGTATGAAAGGGCAGCCACACTCCAAAAATTCTTACCCTCAGTGCTAGTAGATTGTTATGAATCAATGCTTAATATATTATTTATTTTGGTCAGTATTTGGAGTCTCAAATACTTATTTTTGACAATTTTGTTGATTTAAATTTGCTTTCTGGGCTGAGAATTTTTTCAATCTCTTCACTTTACTGTAACTGGAATTCCCTTCCTGCATGATTTTTTAATTTATGATTATCATCAATATCTATATTTTCCCACATAATGTTACTATCGTCTGTATCTTTTGGAGCATTAATTAATGGTGCAATATTTATTAAAAGAATGCCCTGGTATAATCTTTAGTGTTGTCTTCCAGCCACTGATTCTTGCCTTGGAAATTTTGACGCTGGCAATTTTTTATCTAACAGAAGATGGTTGGGCAACAACCACTGCTCATATTCCTCTTTCAAATAGTTCTTAAGAGTTTTCTTAATAAAACTGTTAAGAAGCTGCAATTTTTTCAATGAACCCATCAGGATTAGCAATTAAGTTCATTTGTGTTTCCATAATGACAATGGCATCAACCAAATAATTGTGACAGTCACAGTAATTATGATTTATTAAGTAAAAAGTAGGAAAATTTTCTTTTTAGAACTGAAAAATATTTGTTAATATTTATAATCTACTTTAGATGTGTTAGCTTTCCAGCACTGCTACAAAATGCATGAGAAAATCAACTGGAAAAGGAAAGATGTATTTTGGCTTCCAGTTACAGGGGTTTTAGCCTATGTTCTATTTCTGGCTTCATTGGATATGGGCCTGGAGCAAGGCAGGATATCACGGTGGAGAGGGCATAGTATAGCAAAACTACCCACCTGGTGGTATCCTGGAAGCACAGAAAGGGAAAGAGGTATTAACAAAGGGTCCAGGGACAAGCTATACTCCCCAGGCTCAAACTTCATGGCCCTCTCCCTACAACTAGGCCCTACTTCCTACCTTTCCTACCTCCCAGTAATGTCATCAAATTATGTCCCTGTCAATGGCTTAATCTACTCATAAAGTTAGAGCCTCATGATCCAAAAGTCCACTTCTGAACACATGAGACTTTTGGAGAAAATTTAAATTTAAACCATAACAACGTAGTATTGGGGTTGGTGTATTACATGTTAATTCTGTTTTTGAATCTTAAGGGGTCTCCATACTATTTTCATGATCATTGTATTAAGTTACATTTCCATCAACAAAGTGTTGTCAGAATCATAATTTTATAGTTAAACAATTGAGATTAAGAATGATAAAATTATTCATTCAAAGTTACAGTTAGCAAGTGGTAGAACTCACTTGATTTGAAACCAGTTTTACGATGCTGCTAAAGCAGGTGCTTTTCCCGATAATTTAGCACTGCTTCATGAGTGCTATGGTAAATCCAGTGTCCTTAAAAAGGGGTGGAATAACTGGAGACAGTGTGAAGATTTTCTTTCCAAGGTATTCTGTAATTTTTCTGGTTACCGTCTAGCTAATTGTCCTCTGATTCTATTATGCTTTAACAAGAAAGGATACTCATGTTATTCTATTCTATCTATATAGTTTCCTAAGGTTAATCTAGAGTTCTAAACCAACATATGTTCCTTTCTAGGTGTTGTTCATTGTCTCTTTTTTGATGTGTATATAGCTTTGGTTTCTTTCCATCTTTTCACTCTTCCATTCATCCATCTATCCACCTTCCATTTGTTTGTCTGTACATTCCTCCATTCCTCCATTCATTTACTCCTTCATAATTGTGCCAGATGATGTTAAAGATTTTGTGATACAGGAATTAATATGGGAGATTTACAGCCTGTGACCTAATGAAATTCCTGTCTTCTCAAGAATGCCAAGACTATTGCTATTACTTCCCCGAGAAAAATTTTTAAACATTACATTGTATTATAAAATCCATGGAATTGCTTCAAGTTGAACAAAGTAACCCAACTAGGAAGGTGGTCATCGTTTCCCCCCATTTTCCTATGCTTTCTATTTTTTAAGAGATTCCTACACCGAGAAGGAAGGGACATATTTTATTTTATTTTATTCTTGAAAGGGCATATTTTAAAGTGACAGGTAGACAAACTAGCATTCTCTAGTGGTCCTCCCACACCTCCCACACAGCTGCAGAGTGTGCCCCCTTTGACCTAGCTGAAGACCCACTGAGCACATACATTTCAAAGGAGAGAGACTAAGTTCCTTTTGCCCTCCTTCCAGCTGCAAATTCCTAGTCTCACATCCCATTTTCAGTAATGATTTAACACAAATATATTTAAAATAATAATCACATCCTCTCTCTACCCTCTCCTTCACAGCTGTGGCTTCCTACCTTGAATAGGATCTGAACTGTGATTAATATATGTGTTTAAAGAAACAGTCATTCCTCCTTTTTTTTCTCCCTCACAGCTGTATTTTTCCCACCCTAGTGATTCCATTCTTATCACTGCTACCCATACTGATTCAGAGGATAAATACTGGATCTTGTAACTAGGCTTCATGCTATATCAGTGTCCTGATTCTGTGCTTTCATCCCAAAATGCAGAAGCTGTTCTGAACAGTTGTGTTCATATGTCTCAAATGCTAAGTAGATAATGAAGTCTTGAAGTCAAATGCCTAGTGGCCACAGCTCTTCTTCGGCTTACCAACTGGTAGGTTTTTCAGTGCAGCTGAGAGACAAAGGGAGAGAGAGAGAGATAGAGACCTTTACTGTGAGTATGGGAGAGCTGCAAAAGATTCCCTCAAAAAAGGGGGATCTGAAGAAAGTTTATGGAGTTGGGCTGGGGTTGGAGCGCTTGGGTGGTTGTGGAGTGTTGGGATAGGAGAAGGCTTGGCACAGGCGCAAAAAGGGAGCTGGAAGTTGATTTCTGGAACTAGGAGACAAATCCAGAAATTACTTTCAGAGAGATCTGCTGCAGTTTTTCTAGGTTGGTACCAAGTTGGGCAGATGCCGTATTACAGACAGCTAAGCCCCAGGCTAGTAGAACCCATCACTACACTTTTTTATTTTCCTTCATGACACTGAAGGGGAGCCAAGTGAGCTCTGTAGCATCTTAGGTGCATAATTTTGCATCCTCTGTACGAGAGCATTCTCCTCTTTATGTTATATAAGGGCTATAAGTTCAGAAGATCTTGTAGAGTCGTGTTTTTTCTTTTCTTTTTTTTTTTTTTTTGTACTCGAGATCGAACTCAGGACCTTTCACTTACTAGGCAGGTGCTTAAGCTGCTGAGCTAAATCCCCGACCCCCTGTTCTTTCTTTAATTGAAATGAAATTGACATAACATAAAATTAACAATGCACGGGTGATCAGTATATTCACAATGTTGTACAACATTCATCTCTAGTTCCAAAATATTTTCATCACCTGGAAGGTGACTCCATGTCCACTAGGTAGTCATTTCCATTTGTTCCTCCATTTAGCCCTGGAAACCATTAATCTGATTCCTGTCTTCATGAAAAGACTATTTTTTTTTGGAAAGAGTATCAGTCATACTGTTTATTTCAACGAACTTCTAAATGTGGTTTGTTCACAGTTGAGTGATGAAGGTCTCAAAGCTGCAAATATCTGGCAACTGGACAGAACTAGTAATTGTACTCTCATAGAAAACATCTAGGCAACTAATTAAATGCATGATGAGTTAGACCTGGGTCTGATGTGGTCCAAACTTCTTGAAACTCAGATTTAACATGTGACAATTTGAGCAATGTAAGAAAGAATATTTCTTAACTCCATCCTCCATGATTGAAGACCTAGCAATAGCCGTTCAGGATGCTTTAAATGAAGTCAGGCATTGCTATAGAAGAAGATACCAGAATAGATATTAAAAAATGGAGGGAGATAGGGAAGCTGAAGGGGTGTGCAAAAATACTTTGAAATGCCAAGCTCAGAAATTCTGTACAAAATCAAAACAAAAGAAGAAAGAAGTGTTTATCTCCCCCAGGTTTAGTTATGATCCTGCGCCCTCCTCCCTCTGGACTAATTCTGTAAGTGCATAAATTAGGCCTTTGTTTTCCATCAACTACACTTTCTTGGTGACCCTCCTCCCCAAACAACTAATGTGTTTTAGAGGGTTAGTTGGTTAGAGGCTAGTTAGTTCTAGCGGGTTTTAGTAGGTGTTCTATAAAAATTGTTCCATGATTTCTTCATCACATACTCATTTTCTCATTCATCTACTCTACAAGTGTTGACTGAATTCCTCTAATATACTTAGCACTGTCCTAAGTGATGACAATAAGGAAGTAAACACAATGGAAGAACCAAGTCTATATTTTAAAACAATTTTCTTTACTACAGTTCCTCTCAGGACCTAAAAGAGATAATGTGAACTGTGAAGTTTTAAGAGGAATTTGAAAGAATTTGTTCAAGAGGGATTTGATCATATAGAATTTGCCTTCTTTTGAAATAAATTGGGAAATACATTAAGAATGAAAAGAGTCCTTTTTCTAGAATTAACTTTCACAGAATTTCAAAATTAGCTAGGAAAAACAATGGCATCTATGAGTGTTCCAATGACCAGATACTGCCAGGTATCTTAGTGACTTTTATACTTCCTGAGACAAAATATCTGACACCCAAAATTAAAAGAGGAAAGATTCATCTAGTTCATAATTTATAGAGGCTTCAGTCAATGCCTAGCTAGCTCTGAGGCACAGTGGCATGGTGAGGGGCATGGCAGAGGAAAAACAGTTCATGACAGGCAGAAGGTGGAAGGGTAGCAAAACAGTGAAGTAGCAAGTAACCAAGTGACCATCAGCAATTGACCTCAGTGCCCTTTTGTCTGTCCCTTATATTCTATCCAGGACACCTGTCCTTAGGTAGGTAGCACTCACACCCAGAGTGGGGAAGCCTTAACCCTAGCATGGTGCCATCAATCAATCCCAGTATCACACACTGTAGAACAAGCCATTTTGAAAAGCCCCCCCCACAAGGCTACATGAGGCTTTGGGAGGACATCAAGATACAAGCCATAACACCAAGGTACTATTACTTTTAAGGAGAGAGAATGTGTTTAGCATTAGTTATTTTTCCATATTTATTCCAAGGTAAATTTAGGCAGTCTTACTGGAGTAGCCCAAGTCCATAAGTTGTTAGAACATACTGCTTTAGGATATGTGTAGCAGTGCTCTGTTGAGTGGATACTATTCTCTTAATAAAGTTTTAAATTTTTTCTTTTTGCATAGAGTACTAGAATATTAGGCATAGAATATTAGTCATCTAATCATGGTAATAACCTTATAATGTAGGCATTATTATATTTTTGTGATATCTGCTTTTGTTCTTCAATTGATTATATATGTTTAATTGAGAAAAGTTTCAAAAGAATGAAAATCTTACCTCTTTTTGGATTGGGAAGTGTTTTTGCAGGAGTTGATTTCAGAAAAGTCCTGAATAAAGAGAAGACATTTGATAACCAAAAGATTGGGGATCAAAGGGGCAGCATAACAGCAGGGCTAGATCTCCACGAGGAAGGAGTTTAAAGCCTCACTAAACAAAATGAGGAGAACACATCATAGGATAGATGGACAGGACCCAGGCAGATGGGTTTAAAGCTGGTGGTGTAATCTTCCTGAAAGGAGACAGAAGATAAAAATGTTTTCAAAAAGGTGAAAATAAAAAATACACATATCGCTCAACTGGTTCTTGACAGATGTTGAACCAATATAAAACAAAACAAAACAAAAACCTTCTAATTTTCTTTCATTGTCCTCTGGCCCAGATTCACTCAGGATCCAGTAATGTGATCTTCTGTTAAGATAGAGAGTGCTCTTGACTACTATCTCCTGGTAAACATGTACAATATAAATGAAGAAAGAGATGGAAAAGGGGACCTGATCTCCACATCAGTGTCTTCCTGAGCCACAAAAGTGGTCAGGATTGAATTTTTGTTATTGACTATGCTAACATTCTCATTACTATAACAAATACTTGAGATAATCAACTTATATAAAAAAAAGATTATTTTGCTTTGCAGTTTTGGATGTATATGATCAGCACAAGATCAGCTGGTGCATTTCCTTTGGGTCTATGATAGCATCAAATTGGGGAAAAAGACCTTAACACACTGATTTTGGAGTGCATTCCAGATCCAATTTAAAGAATGTACTAAGCATGATTCCTGGAATAGCTTTGGATATGCTGTACTTTTCTCTCTCCTAGGAGAGTGGGTGCCATTTAACAATTGCCCCACTTGCTGATTCAACAGGAAAGGCCATAGACTCCTACCCACCCACAAAAACTACAGCTGATACCAAGAATGTGAAGGAGGGGCTGTCATGCCCTGACCTTTTCCAAAAGAGAAAACTCAAGACTTTAGGAAAGGATTCTGAATCTTTGTAGGAGAATGGAGTAGGAATGGGGAGAATTTCACATATTATTTCCGGCTAGCTTTTAAGGGAGACTCTTTCCCAAAGAGTCTCTCAAGATTTCTTTATTAGCACAGCAGGCTTTTAGTTAGACAGAATAATTTTGGAAACAAGGGACGTAGGATTTTCAGATTACATGTACTGTACCAGTAAAATTTCAAAAGCTTGGTGAGGATGGGGGTGGGGCTACAAAGTGTTGCTATGGTTTTAGTTTGCCAAGGGAAGACATTAAAATATAGCACACACTACCGACACTTGCTATAATTAGCACTGCATAAGAGAAAGAGAATTTTATTTATTTGCTTGTCTGTGTGTTTACTAGTTCATATCAGTTATACAGAACAGTGGGCTTCACTTTGGCATTTTCATACATACATATAACATCCTTTGACCTCCTCCCCCATTACCATCCTTCCCCTTTCTTCCACCTCTTTCCTGGTCCTCTTCCTCTTCTCTGTAGTTATCAAGAAGGGGGATTTTAATGTAATAAATTAGATTTTTTTAAGAAATAAGAGTTGGCAAACATAGCAGAGGGGGTGCTCACACATTGTCATCCTAGTTTTTCTCTTTTTGTCATGGGCTTGTTAGAATTTAATATGGGACAGGGCTATCAGTATATAGATGTTCTGAAACCACAGAACTAGGTAATTTCTAAGATTATGTAAAACATAAGATTCTAAAATTGAATAAGTAATCCTGATGCCCTATTACTTTCCCTATTGTCCCCTTCATGAAGCCCTTAGGCAGGAGAGTCATGAGACACAGAACTAAAATGCAGGCAGTAAACTTGACAGAGCAGAAAAATGGAAAACATGTAAAGAAATCACATTGTTCCCCTAGTGTAGCTTCCTGTTGGACTAATGTTTTATTTTTGCCAAGATACAAATTCATTCATTCAGCAAAGCATGTAATTGACCATTTTCAAGGTCCAATGAATGTCCAATTTCATAAAAAATGCTTCAAGTTAAAAGTTTGACTTAATCCTGTAATGAAGCCAGAGCCAGAGAGGTTGCATCTGAGGGAATTTCATAAGGAATTTTCAGCATTGTTTTTACTGCATAGGTAATACTTTTTCTATTTAAAATTTATAAAAGTATATGACATCTGATTTAACCCTCTTAATAAGTTTTATTTAACCTGTTCAAGCAAATACATTGCTACCTGCTTCCCAGTGGACCTATTTATATGCTGTCTGCAAGAGTCTCATTATGGTCAGTCACTTCCTCAACTAGTTAGTAATGCTTACTAAATTTTGATTAGGCATTCTCCTGTTGTATTATCATCTACAGTGACTTTTCCAGTTATTCTGCACCATGAAATACCAAGAGTCATATTGTGGTTCCCTCTGGAAGAACTCCTGAAATCCTTTTGCTCTGTTTGTGTCCTTGGCCATAACATTCTTGAGCTTATTGTCATAGTTATTTAGTGAGGTTTCTGGTACATGGACATTTCCTGTGCATGGAATGTGTGTTAAATGACCAGCTGGCTTAGAAGTACAAGAGCTAAATGGTTCAACTTAACCAAGTAGTAAAATTATTATCTTTTTGAATGAGAGATTCTGCCCTGAAACTTTAGATCTATTAAACTTTGATGAAACCAGATCTTCTTGACCAATCCAATTCTTCATCAGTTCTAAATTGTATGAGATGATCAAGAAGAGGAAGGTTAAAGGAGATGTCTAGTTCCAATTTGATGGACTGAAAGATAATAGAGTGACATAAGATGTTAAAAAATTGAAGTATGACAATGATGGGGTGGTTTAGATGCATAAAATATGATCTGAGGTGAATTGTTCTGCTCAATATGGTCATGGAAACATTGGCTTTAAGATATTGACAAGAATCTCTTCAAATGTTCTTCTCAAGACTTCCTGAAAAACACTGATATCTGAAAGACTTTAGTGATTGTAAGACAGTCAAGTAAGTGTATCAAAAAGAAGCAGAGCATTTACATATCTCCTTCAACCAGTATTCTCCTGTGTCTTTCTCTGTTTGTTGGCCAATAAAGTCATCCTCCTGAGCCAGTGATCTTGGTGCATATACTGTGCTATACTGGAAATCTATGACTTCTTCTTTCCCTTCAGTTCCCTTCTCTCTCTTCTGAGTGGAAATATAATATTCTACTCCAGACATGGAAAAATGTTTTCTGTAAAGAGCAAGACTGTAAACACCTTAGACCTTAAGGATTACAGAGTCTCTTTCTCAACTACTCAACATTGTCTTTGTAGCATAAAGCAATCATAGACAATATGTTAATGAGCAGGTATGGCTGTGTTCCAGTAAAAATGTACTAGACAACCTCTTTTGTACATCATAAAATGCCATGAATCTTGGTTTTGGCCTTATATAAGAACTCCTAAATCCTCCCACTCTGTAATTTTTCTATAAATTTCCTACTTAGACAATTTTGCTTCTTTAAGGGAAGGACCACTCTGGACTTACTAATGTACTCACAATTCTTAGTAATGTCTAGTACACACAGTGTGTTTGCAAATTACTTGTCTAATGAGAGTTTTTTTAATATTAGTTGCACACATTCTGCCCTCTCTTTCTGCATCTTTTCTCCCTTCCATGACTCTCCTCTTCTCCTTGTTTAGCACAATTTATTCTGTAAAGATGGTTGCAAAGAGAACTCTTGCCCTTCTTACAATGTGATGTTGACACTCTTCCCATCAAGAGTCAGGAGCCTATGTTACCTTCTATGAAAATGAGAGGGCCTGTAATAACAGCAGAAGTGACATGATGTGACTCCTGAAGCTAAGTCGTAGGTGTAAGTACAGCTTCCTGTGGTTCTCTTGGAACCTTCAGTAACAAATCAGGAGCCTGACTATCCCATAGCTGCCATGATGCAAAAAAGACCAATCTGATTCATGCGGAATGATCTCTAGTCTCCTCCATTTCACCCCAGCTCTTCTGGTTCCAGATGCAGTCTGACTACAATGACATAAGAGATCATGAGCCATGAGCCTGGACAAGCTCTTTCTAAACTTCTAACCCATAAAAATTATGTGTTAATAAAATGATTGGTAACTTAGCCTATTTTTATGGAACAATACACAATGGGAGCACCTCCATTTTCTTCCTGGTGAGGTAGTGTTACATAGTTATTAAAGTGGTTCCTAGATTTACACTTCCTGATCCATAGGCCACTTATATTGTTCCATAACTTATCTGCACTTGTATCAGTACTCTTGCTTTATTTTAGGTTTAATTTTTAAGGTGTTACTCATCAAATATGAAAACCTAGCCTCTACATTTTGAAAAGGCAGGAATGGATAGACAGGAATGGTCAACAATGTGCAAAAAATAGCAAGAATTTTATAAAGCAACTTGTAAGTACACCCCACAAAAAAGTTCCTACTTATAGAATACAAATGTACACATGCACACTTTCCCATTAGTGAGACACAATACCCACACCCACAATTTAAAGTGTGAGAAATTTAATTTGGTTTATGGTTTAAGGGAATTCAGTCCACTATCAGCTGGCTTCAAGACAGAAACATGAAGGGAGAAGGGCTCTGCAGAACAAAATGCTTTGTTCAAGACTTCTAGGAAGCAGAGCGGGGAAACAGTGCCAAAAAGCTTGGGCAATATACATTACACCTTTATGACCCAACAAGCCACACTCAAAAGAGTGCTTTACCATTATGCTGGACTTTTCTTAATCACTCAAGTTGATATATCATTATTGTGGTCATGGTTCATTCCTTGTCAACTTGACACCCAAACACCTCTCCTTAAACCACAGTTAGTCTCCATATAGCACGATAACAACTATTCCATTTACAACCAAAGCACAATAATCCCTTCCTCAAAGTCTCAACAGTCCCAACACTGCTAAAAATTTCAAGTCCAAGTCTGTTCTGTGACTCAAAGTAAGTACTTATCTGTGAACATCTGTAAAAAAAAAATAAATAAAAGCAAAACAAACAAACAAACCAAATCCCAAATTATATAATCCCAGGGTACAATGCCACAAAGTGAATTTTCCTATCCCAAAAGGGAGGAGTAGAGGAACAGAAGATAATAGGCGCAAAGCAAGACTGAAACCCAGCAGGGGAGACATTAAATCGTGTAAAGTTCTGTAGACTCACATCTCTCCCAACCCCATAGCCTGCAGTTTTCTTTGGCAAATATCCCCCATTCTTAGTGTTTCTACCTTCCTGTGGTCTGAATTACACATTCAAATTCATTCCCATAGCTTCTTGTACCCATTTGTCAGGGACACACTTCATAGTCTCCCACACCTTCCTTTGAAATATGGATAGACGTTTCCATGACTTCAGAGCTCTTGCATTCTGCATTCCAGTAAAACCACATTACCCAGATAATGTCAAGTTCTGCATTGGGAGCAGTATCCAGGCCCCCTTGGACCATGGCTATAGCAGGCAGTGATCAACTGGATGACTGAGTACAGTGAAATGAATCCTAAGGCCAATTCTCCAGGAGGCTTTTCTCAAGGAGGGTTACCAAGTATTCTCTTCTCCAATGAGTGGTTGACAGTTTTGTACCCTTGAACCTGTGTTGGGAGGGGGTCTTGGTGATTTTTGAGATGCCTTCAAGGTATCTTTCTTCTCGTCCTTTTCTTTAATTTAGGAACCACATCTTCTTTGCCTCAAATTTTGCATGTAGTTCCTTTTGGGTTAAAATCTAAGTTTTTCAAAATTTTCTGCTTTACTTTGGTTCTCACTGTAAATCTATCAGCAGCCAGAAGTGCTTATGAGGCCACTGCCTGAATACTTAGCTTCCTTAAAATTCCTCCACCAGATAATTGGTCTACTTCCCTTTCTCTGAGCCTTCTGCAAAGACCCAAAATATACATAAATTCTTTTCCAGAATGTGACACTCCTGGCCTTTAGTTCCCATCTGAAGCCTCACAAACCTGGCCTTTACTCTCTACAGTTTTATATCAGTATTTTAGTCTTCTGGACTCTGACTACAATTTTCCATCAGGTTCTTCTGCAACTATCCCATAACTTTTTAACCAGTTTCAAAGTTTTCTAAACGATACAATCAGATACAGCCACAGCAATGACCTGACTCCTCCAGTGCCAATCTTTTGTACTAGTCAAATTTCTCATTGTTGGAACTAATTACCTGACACCCACAATTTGAAGAAGGAAAGGTTTATATAGATTATGCTTTCAGAGGATTCAGTCCATAATTGCCTGGTTTCAGGGCAAGGATATCATGGAAGATGGGAAAAGTTGCTCAGTTCATGGCAGGCAAGAAGCGGGGTATGGTAATGGCACTAGAGAGGAAGGAGTGCGGGACCAAATATAGACCCAAAGGTCATTTCTTTATGACCCACTCTGACACACCCATAAATGTGCTTTACTAATACCTTAGAAGATAAAAGGCACTTAAGTTATCACCTACTATATGACAGATAGTTTAGCTCCATTGTTTTTATTGTTCCATTGTATGAATATACCACCATTTATTTATAATGGACTTTTGGGTGGTTTGTGTTTGGGTTAGTATGAAACATGCTATTATAAATATCTGTAGGTGCATGTTTGTATATACATGAATATATTGTGAATTTTCAGTTGGGTAGATACATAGCAATGGGATTTCTAAATTAAAACCTAGTCATATATCACTTTACTTTTCTACTAGCATGTTATAAGAATTCCATATGCTCCACATATTTGCCAATAATTTGTCTTTATGTCATTTTCATTTTACTGATTCTGGTAGGTTTGTATTAGTTCCATAGTGTAATTTTATTTTTACCCTAGTTACCACTTATGTGCTTTTTAGCTATTTGGAAATCCTCTTTTGTGAAATAGCTATTGGAATCTCTTTGTCATTTTGGTTTTGGATCATCTATCATTTCCTTACTGATTAGTAGGTGTTTTTTCACATTCTAGGTTTGTGGCTTTTGTCGCAATTATATTTCTCTCATTTTGTGCCTTACCTTTTAACTTTTTTCAGATATATTAAGATTCTCAGATGTTTTAATGTGCTTTAAATTGGCAGTTGTTGTCTTGATGGTTGGATCTTTTTATGTCATATTTAAGAAATCTTCCTACTTGAAATTATGAAAATATTTTATCTCTTAGATTCTCCATCTTTCAAAAATAGCTATTCAGCCCACTTGGAAATTCATCCTTATGTATGGTATCACATAGAAGTGGCTTTATTTTTTCCTCTTTAAAGGTTAAATTAAAGCAGACCTATTGTCAAGTTCATCCTTTTCTCACTACTCTGAAATGTCACTTTGGTCATAAATCAAGTTTATTCTTATTTATCAGTCTGTTTCTGGACATTCTAGTTTTCTCAGTATCTATGTTTTAACACTTAACCCAAAATATTAGGTACTACATGTAAACAGTAAATGTTGATTCAATAAATTAATCCTCTTTTTTTTTCTTTCTCTCCTTGCCTACTTTTCCCCCTCCTCTTCATTCTTCAAAAACATATTGTTTCTTTTTGTGCACGAACAAGGTAACATTCTTAGAATATCTTAACTATTTACCTTCAGCCTCTTGGATTATAGTTTTGGTGTGTTTTCATTATAAATGTATGCAAACATTAGGAGACATTACTATTGTTGTTTTATACTATAAATGTTTATCTAAGCCTACTTTATATTTATCATTTCCATTGTTCTATATAACTTCTTGCGTCTCAGAGATTTTTTTCCTCAATTATTTTCTTTTTGCCTAAAAAGAATACCTTTGAGTGTTTTTTTTACTATTGTTTGGTTGGTGTATGTGTGTGTGTGTGTGTGCACATGTGTGTGCACATGTGTGTGCATGTGTGTGTAGATGTAGGTGTATGTGTGCACATGTGTACACAGATGTATGTGTATCTTTTGTGTATTTACCAAGAAGTAGAAGGAAAGTGGTTTAAAGGTCTAAGATGGCAATTACCTTTTCCCGGTGTTTTAAGGTTTTTCTATTTGCTTCTGGCTTTCTTACGTCTGCTGAGGAGTGAGATGTTGATCTTCTTGTTCCTTTTCTAGTTCTTAATGGGAGGACTGAACCTAAGTACCGTAATTGGTCATGGCCAGAAGGGGTTCAAAAGTTATCTTTTAAAAACACAAATATAATCAAATACTAAGCTTAAAATACTCAATGGATTTTTCATTGCTCTTAATAACCAAATCCCTTATCTTGGTTTACTGCGTAACTCTGAATCGTTTCCATACTTCTCTACCTCTTGTTTACTAGACTCTGGTGACACTAACCTTTCAATCATTCAAAATAGTAAATCCATTCTTACCAATGTTTTAATATTCAGACCTCAGCTCAATCAATATTATAGTCAAGGATGCTTTCCCTGGCCACGTAAACTAGCCTCTTACATTACAGTGTTTGATTTTTTTTTGTAACACCAAAGTCTCTTTTAATTCAATTTATTCTTATTGGTTTTCTTATTTCTTTCTTCTCTTTTACACACTAAATGAGAACTCCACAATAACAGAAGACTTGTCTTTAATTTGTTGTCCCCAGGACTGAGTATAACTGGCTTATAATCACTGTCAAATAAATATCATAGAATTGAAGAAAGTTGGGTCAGCCATTTCTGGAAATGTTTTACCAGGTGATAACAAGACACTAAATTTAGAGAGGTCAACCTGACGGTCATGGGTTATGTCAGTGGCCTCCAAGCCTCATGCAATTACATGTTTGTGATTGGTTTATTGTCTAGCACTTGGATTGATGGTGTGAGTGCGTAGGGGTGGAGCTAGGATATGATGTAATGGCAGGACGAAAGTGTTTCTCTCTCTTGCCAGTTTGTGCCTTGCTATTTGTGGCAGCCATGAACCAGCCCTGCCATGCTCTGCCTGCCTTGGCGCCAGCTGAGTATGGACTGAAACCTCCAAGAACTTTAAGAAATAAACTTTTCCTTTTCTTCATTTTGGGTGTCGGGTATTTTGTCCCAGCAGTAAGTAACTAAGACACTGACCAAAAATAAAAAATTATTTTATATGAGTAGTATTTTAGAATGCACTTTCAATATAGCATTACTTCTCATCACTGTCTGATAATAAAAGAAATAGGAGCCAGAATACATTGATGCAATTGACTAAAAAGGTGAAACACATTTTTCTCTAAATTTTTTATTAATTTTTAGCTATGAATTTTATTTCTATTAGATTACTCTTATTTTTGATGAAGTAGACTCTTCTGAAATTACATTCTAACTTTAAAATCTTCAGGTTATAATATTGTTTTGACTATTGAATAAATCATATTTGGCACCTGATTGTTTTCTCTTCATATTTTATCAGAAAAATTCTTTAGAAAGATATTCAAGAGCTACACAAAAACCCAGTCTTCAGGTTGGTTCCACAGGATCACGCTTTTGGCTCTGTGAGTCACTTCTAGTTCTTCCTGTCTCTTCCTGCTTTCTTTTTGGTGGTAGCAAAAGAAGCAATGACCTGACTCAAGGGCAGGCAGGAGAAGAGGAAGCCAAGTCCAAGGCTTGCAAAATCAACACCCAGCATAATTTCATTGACCACATCTAGTCTGTCCGTCCTCTGGGAAATATTTGTATTTCTTCCTCCCTGCACCCTTGTCACTAAGGAATTTCATTTCCCTCTTAAGTGGCTTAGCTCGGAAAGGAAGTGGGGAAGTGGGGGTAATCAATGAAGAAAGGCAGCCAAGCCACAACTACACCTTGTTCCTTTGGAGCCTGCCGGTGCTTCTGTTTGAAGTTCTCTGTGTTGTTCTATTTGTGCTTGTTCCACTTGTCCCTGCTCCCTTTGGGGCTGTGCCTTGTAGAGTGGCAGAATTCTGAGATTTTGGTGCTCAGCTTCTTCTTAAAATTAATATATTGCCTATGAGGTCCACCTGTTCCAAAAGGACCCTACTACCGGTCACTCTTCTGAACAAACATGTATAAGCCACAGATGTTTCCTCAGTAGTATAACTGAGTATCTCCCCCTCTTTCCCACAAATTAGATTTCCTGGATTTTGGACAGTTTGCTTTAGAGTGCAGTATGATCTTTCTTCATAGACAACTTGATAATAACACGTATATGACAAGTTACCTTCCCTCTTTCCCTTGAAATCTGACTCCAGCCCTTGGATACTACAGCTGTAATTTTAGGGAGTCCTTTTGGCTTTTTCATTTTCTAAAATTGCAGTGGGTGAAGAGAAGCCAAACAATTAAACAACCAGATCCAGGCAAATTTCTCCTCCCAGGGAATGATGTCTTTTCACAAGGATTCTGTCATGAAAACAATTTAGGGAATGGAAGTTAGGGGTTAGTCAGAAAAGACATTTTATTATTCTGTTTGTGACCTAATGCTCTCTTTAAAAGACAGAAAATGTTGATTTTTACAGAAGGGGACTGTAGATTTGAGCCCTTTAACATGCAAATGTTCATCCTGATTAGATTCTAACAGTTTCACTGGATCATTCTTTCTGGCACAAAATGACTCCAGTTATCACTAGAGCATTCTGATTCCACTGTTGCTTTTCTTTCTCAAGGTGGTATTATTGGATTGTTTCATTGTGGTTCATTTAAACCTTTGAAATTCAATCATAGTTTATTTTAGATTGTTTTTTAAAAATCTGTAAACTTGGACTCTTTCAGTAGCCTCATTAACTGAGCCAAGTTTGTTGGCTCTTGTGTCTGCTGAACAATTGGCTGAATTGTACAGTGCAAATTTGAGTAAAATGTTAGATTTGAAATGCCACCAAGAAGATTCTGTTTCCTGAATGCCTTGGTGGAATGAAACAGTCAGATCTGAAACTTTGGAGGGTGAAGTTAAGAAGAAACTGGAGACCAAGGTTTACTGCTTATTTGATATTTAGAAGCAACATTTCAGACCCTGACTGAGCTGCCAAATTGGAATTTCTTCCTATTCCCTTTATCCTAGGATATTGTTGCAAGTCAATAATATCCTTTTAGAGCTCCTTTTGCTTTGCTTAATTTATTTTCTCTCCTATTTTTGTACTGTTTTTTTAATAGAAATTGCCTGATAATGACTTGGTACATTTCTAATTCACTAGAACATCAATCTTGATTAAAACACCAAAGTCTTCATGATTAACTGCTAAATGCAGTTATGTTCTGCATATGTTATTTTGAATAACATATTGTGCAAAATTTGTTACTTCCTCCATAAAATACCCTATCTTTAGGTGTACTTTGGTGTAAAATATATTAAAGGGTCATGTTAAAATCACTTTAATTTTTAAGGACTGAACTTCTTTCTCAAAAGAAATGACTATGGAATTGCTTGTTTAATCTCTCAGCTCCATCATTGTCTCATCATTAGACAAAATATGTAACACTTGCAACTTTACGAAGAAAGGGCTCACTTTTGTCTCATAGTCTACAATCAGCTGGCTCCAAGGTAGAGCTATCATGGCAGGAGATGGAGGTGCAAAACAACTCACCATGTGGGTGCCAAGAAGCAGAACACATGGAAAGAACCCAGGTAGAAAAAGTGCAGAAATCAGAGATAGTCTGCAAAATTCATGCCCTCACGACCCACCCAGACACACCCAGAAGTATGCTTTAACAATATATGTCTCTCAAGCCAATAATTTGATGGTCAAGAATAACTATGTAAACTTCTAACACAGAACATAATACAATAAATGTCAATTAATTGCTGCTACGGCTCATGGATATATACATACTTGTTCTTTTGGGGGTGTAATTAATGATTTTACAATATATGGGTGGTTTAAAAGATTTTCTTGAAGCATAATTCTAGAGGCAATATGTGCTTTAAAAGCTAACATTGCAGAATAACCATAACCATTAGAGTATTTATGAACTTTATTATTTATCCCAGTCTCTTTACTGCCTATTTGTTAAATTTCTGTTGCTTTCCAGGGGACCTTTATGCAACTCTTATTCTAAAAGTCATCTTTTATGCAAGATGTCCCTGCTTCTATGCAAAAAAAACCCGGTGTTTTTCTCATCTAAACTCTGTTCCTTTCCTGATTTGAACTACTGTTGTGTGACTTGTCCCTTGAAAACATGTCTTTGTCCTCATTATTCATCATGACTTCTTTGTTTTCATGTCTGAAGATCAAAGTAGATTCTAGAAAATAATGGGAAAACTAGGGAATCAAGATCTAGAGTTAAAATGAATATATTAAAACATTGCATGCCACAGTGTCTGAAGTTTATCAAAGGTACTTGCAAGTATTCTTAGTGGTCAGAGAAAATCAACTGATTACCAGATTCATAAGAGATTTTATGTGACTTCCTTATGGAATGCAAAAATTCTAAGATTGCAAGTCTCTTGAATTTTAGGAATAATTCTTTCTCAATCTTTGCACTGACTTTTAACTCCCAGTTTAACTCCCATCACAATGTTATACAGGGCTCAGGTAAATATTTATTGAATACTTTCCTTAGGGCTTTCATTTACCTGGGGATTTAGTCAATTAGTGAGGAGTTCAACAACATGAATTTACAAGGGCCACTCTCCCTGCACAAAATCAGTTGGTCCCCTTGGAGGTTCTTCTCTAATAATAGCCAATAACTGACCCACTGTGTTTTACTCTAAGTACCCTTCCCATACTTTCCATTTAAGTGTTTTTTCATCGCATTGCATTTTGTGACTTGAACATAAACTCAAACTTTCCTTTCATCTTTTTGCTTTTTATTTTTCCTGGTCCTGACTTGTACAAATGTTTCCATAGTTTCTTCACACTTGTGCACATAAATTAAAAGAAGTGATAATATATCAAGCATCCCCCCAAATTTATTGGGCTAGATTCTTAGTTTTGTGTGTTCACATGTAAATCCATTTATAAGAGGCATGAAGAGGCCATGAAGAACTGATTATACTGAAGACAATGGCAGAGTAATAAGAACAGCCACAAACCATCCTGTTTGCCCAGGCTTTTTATTTCCCTGGACTGGTTTCAGGCTTGTTTTTATTCTCATCTGTGAAACAGAAGAAGAGTTTGGCTCAGAAGCTGTAGGTAGGAGAATGTCTGCCATGCTCTGTCACTGTGTCCCTGCCATTCCCTTCCAGGTAGCAGGGACATCCCTGGCTCCCTGCCTTGGTGTCTTTGTTTGCAGCTCCCAAAGATCTACTTTCTCACCACTGCTTCCCCACCTTCTTCACCCTGCCCATGGCCCAGTTCCCCACCCTGGCTGCCAACAGGCGGTACCAATGCCAGCCTAATCTTTCCCACCCAAGTGGCTGAAGGCCAATGTTTCAACATGAAACCTTTCCCAGAGACTCATAGTACCTCAGCACCATCAAGCTTTTGTAGTCAGAGTGGCTGGGATGGAGGAAGCTTGCAGATACACACATGTATGACAAAGGGCCACTTTCTTTGCTCCCCATCATTACCTCAATGAATGATAACCTATTAAGAGGAATAGAGTTCACTAACTGCCTCTCTCATCTCCCTGCCTTGGACACCTACTTGTTGATAGGTAGTCTTAACTTTTGAATAGTTTTCAGGCAGTCTATTGTATCCCTGTCCAGGAGCTTACCCCGGCTAGCTAGTGTGTGAAATGCAAACACGCCGTCCCAGCTTTCAAGCACTGCAGCTCTGCTATATCAAAGACAAGGGCATGACCTGAAAGAACTTTACAGTCAGAAAGCCTATCCCCTGAAAGGACTACAGATTGAAACACAGAGAGATGAAGTGATTTGTTTATATATAAATGACAAAGCTAGAAATGGAGCAAAAGGTCAAATCCTCAGTCAAGATTTCTTTCCCTGAAAGCACATGAACTTCTTTAATTATCGTGAAAAGAATATGGAAATATACCCCATTTTCACTGAACTCTGGGTGCCTGTGTGAGGACCTGATAGTAGGAAGCTTGAAGCTTAGAAACATGCTTCTATCAACTTATAACCAAGTGGTTAAAGCCATAGGTGTTGGGTCAGAGAGGATGTGTTTGAATCCACACTGTCACTCATTAGCTGCCTGCGTGTGTGAACAAGTTCCTTAATCTCCCTGTCCTTGGTATGCACATTGGTGAGACAGAGTCCTGGCTTTTTTGAAGAAGTGCTGTGATGGGAAGTGCCAGGGAAGTGTAACTGTCACTATTGTCCTACAGTGTTTACCAGACACTCAGGTTATCCAAGATCGTGTGATATCATGTTTCACTCCTTTCTTCTCAGTATCTTGTTACTTTTTTCTTCTTGCCTTTGGTCATAATTTTCTTTCTTCATTTGTTTGTTTGTTTTCCCTTCTTTCATTCTCTCTTAGTCCATGTTTTCAGTGTTTATATTCCTTGTGTGGAGTTGGTACGTGTACATAACACATCTTAATTCCTTTTTCATCCCCTTGCTCTTCATTCCCCCACCTTCCATCTCTTGACTCCCTATTTAGAAAGATCTACCTTCATGTTTCATAGTATCTATCTTTTATTTTGCTCTTTATTTTTATTCTGGATTTCCCATATAAGAAAAACAATGCAATAGTTAACCTTGTGTCTTTGATTTATTTCACTTAACCTTATAGTCTCAAAGTGCATCCATTTTTTTCTACAAATCACTTATGTTTATCTTTTTTAATGACAGAGTAGTACTCCATAATGTATAAATATCACATTTTGTTTATCTGTTTCATCTTTTGATGGACATATAGACCACTTTTAAGGTTTAGTTATTGTGAAATGTGCTGATATAAATGTGGGTATGCATATATCCTTATAATATGATGCCTTTAACTCTTTGAGGGAAAAATACTTAGAAGAGCACTAGCTGGGTTGAATATAATTTCTATTTTTAGTTTTTTAAAAAAATTTTTATTAATTTGAAGGTAGTGAAATACAACAGAACAGGATGGAATAAAGCTAATTGAGACAATGTAGTGAAATTGGTACAGAACTTCACAGCAGGTTACTGGGATAACAGTAATAAGTACCATAGTATATCTCGTTATCTTCACAATAGTTGTTCTTTCAATCAGGTATAGCAAAATCAAAGGAAATACAGAATATTATAGAACTTATTAAAACAGAATATTGAATAGAGCAATACCATTAATCAGGACAAAGCAAAACAGTAATAAAAATATTTGCCTTCAAAGAGACGGTAGAAGGAAATCCCCCTCATTTGCTGTATTAGATATGGTCAACCTCCCAAGAGATGCTCAGATCTCTGGCTCCCACTTGCTAACCGGGCGGGCGGGGCAGGGGATGCTTCATTCTCAGCCTGTGCACTGGTAGACTCACAGCCGCTTACCAGGGCGGTGAGCTGGTTGCTTGGGTTCCCAACGCCCTGAGTTCCAACATGACATGGATCTCAGGAGACATTGCTCGTTCTTTCTCTGGGCTGGCTGTGGCTTGCCAGGCCACAGCCACTTACCAGGGCAGCAGGCTGGTTGCTCGGTTTCCCAGCATCCTAAGTTCCAGCAACTATTTTTAGCTTTTAAGGAATATGTATACTGATTTCCATAGTGATTATACTAGATTACATTTCCATCAAAAATGTAGAAGAGTTCTTTTATTCCACAGCTTTGCTACCATTTGTTATTATTTGATTTCTTAATGGTATTTGTTCTTTCTGAAATAAGATGGAATCTAAATGTTTTACCCACATTTCACTAATGGCTAGCAATGTTGAACATTTCATGTTTTTACTGATCATTTGTATTTTTTCTTTTGTGACATGCTTATTTCAGTTGCTACTTTTTTGATTGAATTATTTTGGGGCGCCTAACTTTTTGAGTTCTTTATATTTTGTAGGTACTAGTCTTCTGTCCAAGGAATAACTGGAAAAAACTATTTTTTCTCATTCTGTGTCTTTTAAAACTTTGTTGTTTCTTTCCTTCTTTTTCTATACATTTAGAACATCTCTGCTGCTTTATCAAGTGGCTTAAAACAATCCAAATCTATTCTCTGGAGCTCAGAAGTCTGAAATGGTTCTCCTTGGGATAAAATCAGGATGTTAAAGGGCTGTGGTCCTTCCAAAGACTTTAGGAGAATATTTGTTGTAGTTATATTTTCCATTTGCTATGACTGCCTGCAGGCCTTGACTCCTGGTGCTAGTTCTCTCTATTTAAAGCTGGCAAAGTAAGATTGATTCTTGCTCATGTTGTCATCTTCTAGTTCTGTCTCTTCTGCCTCTTGAGTCACTTATAAAGGACTTTCATGGTCATGTTTGGCCCACCCAGATAATCTGATTTTCCATCTCAAAGACAGTTACTATGTAATGTTATTTTCCCTTTGCCTCAATGTAGCCTACTGTGTCCTTAAGTTGTGGTCTTCGGTAGTCATTAGGATATTGTGTAATTATTGATTTTACTTCCTATATTTTGGTTTTATTTTTAGGCATGCTATTGTGGTTGTATGCTATCATACAGTAGCTCCTATTTCTATGTATTTTCTCTTTCTTGTTCAACAAAAGCAGTCAATATCTTTGTTTTACCTTTCTCAGCAAAGATGAGACTTGGCATTTTCTTTGCCTAGACTAGCAATTGCCATATGCTCATCTGTGGCCTAATAATTGTGACCAGTAAAAAGGCGCTCTGATTGGTTTAAGCCTGAAAGTTCCAACATCTTGGGTGGGACAGTGAGTTCCTAGTTGGATCTGAAACCTTGGGAAGAATGGATCAGTCATATCTGAGTTGAGAAATTTGGTGAGAAATTAATAAAGGCATTCTTTACAAATGTGTGGTAAAGCACAGGAAAACTAAAAGAAAGAGCACAGTGTCATGTGGCCCTCAGGAACAAGAACTATTAACATCCTTGGGCTTGAAAGGTGAAAGAAGGGAGAATTTACCAACGCCTGAAACAGAAAGGACATATGGAGAAGTCTACCTGATAGGAGCTGAGAGCTTTAGTAGAAAAACACAGCAATTATTTTTCTTTTCTTTTTTTAAGAGGAAAGAACAGTAAAAAATAATGCTAAAAATTTTCAAAACAAGATAGTAGGAGAGTAACAATGGTTAATATATTGTATATTGTTATCTTCAAAGTAGTTGCTCAGATTACAAGATTTAGGCCTGAAAAATTGATCAAACAATATAAGCACAAAGCTTTCTTCTCAATGAAGCAATAGAAATTGTAGTATAACTATTTTAACTAATATATATATATTTCTTTTTCTCTTCATTTTCTCCTTTCCCCCAGTCCCAGTTTCTCTTTCCTTTTGAATGGTTTCTTCCCATTTCACAATATCTATTGTACATTTTGGATCTTATTTATTCTTTCAGCTTCTCATACTATGGAGGTAAAATGACATTTACACATGTGAGTCTGATTTATTTCACTTATGAGTATGGTCTCAAATTGCATCCATTTATCTATAAAAGTCTATCCAATTTATCCTTCTTTATGGCTGAATAGTAATCTATTATATAAAAATACCACATCTTTTTATCCACTCTGTGGTTGATTCTTGGGTTGTTTCCAAGAATTCTTGATAACTTTGAGAGACGTTACTGGAGAAATAAGAATCCTGATGTCTCTCTCTTTCACATCTTCTATGCTCTTAAAGTTGGGGAGAGCTTATCATAAACTTTCTGTAGGTCAGCTTAAGGATATTAGTAGAATGAGAAGGTAAGAAAATGGGTTTGGAGAATACACAGTTTAATCATCACACAAAAGTCAGAAATGCTAGAAAGAAAGGGATCAGTTACTAAGTAATCAAACATTACAGATTTTAATGCCTTCAACTTCATTAAATGACTATATGAAGGTTTTCATATAGTCATTTTCCATCATGCTGATTTGACTTAATAGATTTCATGAGAGAAAAGTTCTTGGACTATTTATTAAGAAAGTGGCAAAAAGTAGCCTGAAGCAAAATAAAAATAATGATGCAAAAAAAGAGAATGGCAATTTTTTTGGTCATCTTTGCATGTTTACTGAGTTCTCTGTATAGCATGTAAAATGCATCCTTTATGGACTTTATTATAACGAATTTTCTAAAACAGGTCTGAAAAGAGTCAGTGTAGTGGTTGATTAATTGTGTCAACTTGAGACATTTAGAAGTTTAACTAAATGGGTTTAGCAACTCTATACCCAAGGGTGTAGAAGACCCACCGTAGGGTGGGTCATCACCTGGAGGTGTAAAACGGAAGGAGGAAGGACAAATGCATTCCATTCTTGGGAGAAGCTCCAGTCTTCGCCTTTGGTTGGACCTCGTCTCCTGGCTTCCTCCAGTGTAGACTCTTCAGCCTTCCGACACAGACTCTTCAGCCTTCCATCATAGAGCCTTCAGTCTTCTGTCACAGACCCATCAGCCTGCTGGGGAGGACTTGCAGGAGACACTAAGGTGAACTCCAGACCTTGGACTGAATCCTTCGGCCTCCAGTGTGTAGACGCCCCCTGCACGCTTCCTCATCCGACTCTGTGGCTGACCATCATAAGCCAATCTTGTTGTTTCTTTTACATCTGTATATCTTGTGTTATATCTGTTCTCTCTAGTAAAACCCTAATACAGAAATTGGTACTGGGAGAGTTGGGTCATTGCTGTTATGTTGCCTAGCCATGTTACTTGGGAGCCTTGGCAATTAATTTGGAAAGTTTTTGAGACTGGCCAAACAGACAGCCCTTGTGTGCTGTAAATTATATTGGAGACTCTGGTTGGAACCTGGAAAATCAGTGTACTGATGGAAATGTTGCCAATTAAGATGAAGCTTGGGAGGTTTCTGTTGGGAAAGACTGCAATGGCTGCTGGAGTCCAGGTAGTATATTGTGCTTTAGTTGAATTTTGGTCTTCATTTTGCTTGTATTTAGAGATATTACCTGGTGGCAGAAAAATTTCAGTGCAGTCTACTGTTGGGATGGTAGCATGGTTACTTTAGAGAACTTTTGACCAGATCTATGTGGGAAATTTAAAGAACCAGTAGAGTAATTTAAAACACTTGGCCAAGAAGAAGGCTCCATTGGAAGTGTGGGTTGCAAAGGTGAAACAGAACATGGTTGTTTAGAAGAATAGGACAATGGAAAAATCAAGTGTATGTATGAATTGCAGGAGATCCCTATATTTTAGTCTTGCCATGCCACGTTAAAAGTTAATGGGAAGCAAGGACTGTGATTGTAATTGTTCTTTTAGTGTGATTTTAATGTTTTTATATGTTTATAACCAGGTTAATTTATCAAAGTATTGTGTTTTAATGTTGAACCTTGGTTACCCTTTAAATGTTTTGCTTTTGGTGCAAGAATAAGTGTAAAAAAGAAATGTATATATATATGTAATTGTTGTATTAATGTAAATCTGAATAGATCAAGATATGTTAACTTGCACAAATTTGTCACTAAGGACTATAGTTAAAGGAAATGCATGTGGTTATTAAGTTGACCAAGGGTGGATTGTTATGGATTGAGAACTGGTGGTCAACTTAACACCAGCTGGATTACATCAGTGTGGTGCTGAGTGGAGATGTTTCACCTGAGGACAGTTGCCAGCCTAAATGGAGATGTGGAGAAGGAGAAGAGAGAGTGTTTAGAACATCAAGGGAGTTATGGTGTTGAGGTGTTGAGGTGTCATGGGTTCTCCTAAGCATTGCTGTTTGAGCCGTTAGGTGCTCCTGGAGAAGCTCTGGCCCTCATATCAAGCATTGCTTCCTGGCTCCTGAGGAGAAGATGTGTGCTGCTTGGTCTCCAGGATGAACTTATCATACTGGCTTCCTGGCATGTACTTGATTATGCTTGTCGTCAGAAGAACTTGGGGCCTCTATGTCGCTGAGGATGGCTGTTATGCTTTCCAGGACAGCCCTGGTGTTTGTTGAGAGTGTGACTTCTCGGCTCCAGCATAGAATCCTCAACCTATCAGCACAGATCCTTCACCCTGCTGGCATAGACTTCCTAGTTTCCACCACTGACCTTTGGGCCTTCCCAGCACGGATCCGTAAAAGAGACTGGCGTAAGTCCTTCTTGTGGGAGCTAGACCTCCAGTTGGACTCGTGGGAGGCATTGTCATCAGCTCTGGGTCTTTAACTGGGCTCATGTCAGACAATGCTATGGGATTTGGGCCCTTGACTGAATATTCTATGTCTTTGGTGTTGTGAATAGATTTCCTGAATTTTCTTGTGTTAACTCTGGGTGACCATCATAAAAATAATATTATAAACTCCATGTCCTGATTCTAATTGTTCTCTGCATAACCCTTGACTAAAACAGTAAGTGAAGCTTCTTCAATGAAATAAATCTATTAAGCAGTTGATCTGCTGAAAGTAGTGTGGTAGGTGCGAGTTTTGGTGGTGGTTAAGGTTGGGATTAGGGAACTGTTAATTGTTTATGATAATAGTATAACACAAATTTTCACATTACCAGTCTTTCTTTATTTCTTTTTTACTTCTTTCCAAGAGATTTTTAACATTCTCTTCACCCTTCTAGGCTCATATCAACTACCCTTTGTTCAGTTAAGACTTTTATGAAGTATCTCCAACATAGCAGAGTAAATAGCTCCTGAATCTGTAATATATAATATGGCGTAAAGATGAAAATGATACCACCAATCACATTATTTTAACCATGCCAGTGTGTATCACCTACATAGTCGAAAGCTCTCCCAGGCCAGAGCCTTTGATTTATTCTTCTCTTACATGTAGCTTTGCAGCCACATGGGCATGGTGGGCTTTTGAGAGGATTCGTGTGGGGTGTCATAGGATAAAGTTTATCATATAGCTTATTCTAGAAATGTGATATTTTAAAAACATTAATCAACATTATCTCTGCCCCATACACATTTCTCTCTTTTGATGCCCCCCACCCACTACCAACCATTTGACATTTTGTGCTTATTGGCTTAGCAATAACAGTGAAGAGACTTCATGGGCAGAAAGCAAAAGTTGGAGGGGAACAGAAAATTGTGAATCTAAGACTGAAACCTTCTCTGAAGTCTGTGTCAGAAGGTCAGTAGAGAAGGTCAGTAGAGGTCATGAGCAAAGACAAGCTGGGAGTGAAATTCTACGACACCGCCTTCCCACACCTAACCCCAAGACAGAGATATTAGTGCAGAGGAATTGTCCTTCCTCCATGGGCATTACCTATTTATATTTACTCTTCAGAGTTTATATTTACTCTTCAGAGCCAGCTTGAACCCAGTGATTGATGCAGGGGACAAAGGTCTGGTCCTCCTCTTCAAGTGGGAACAAGTCTACAGGGCCACCCCAGTTCCAGAATTACCCACGGAATTAGCTGGGGGTCTGTTATAACTGTGTGCCAACTCAACCCTATCCGTGTTTTCTTCTGTCACAGTCATTTGTGAGAACACTCCTTAATATACTGGATAGCTGCAAACATGTCTCAGAATGCATTTCACAGAAAAACTAACTCTTAATACTTTGTACATAAATATTTTTACATCAGAAAAAATATATGTGTCCTTTCTGTCTATCTCTATCTCTAATTAGTATTGCCATCTCCCAGATGTGTTCTAGTCAGTTGTATTCTTATACTTCCCACATGGAATGTAATCTGGACGTGTTCATCTAGGAGTTTCACAGTTCTGATTTCTCTCCCTCAGAGAGACATTCAAAATTAAACATATAGAATTTCAAAAGGTGTGGATATGACCAATAGTTGCATCCTTGACAAGATAACAGACCTCTCTTCAGGTTCCATCTGCCTGCAGATATTAGAGCACTGAGGTTGGTTTATGAACACATTGTATTTTGTGATAACTCCAAGATGCTGAGTCCTGAGCAATCATTTTTCAAAGATCAGGTTTATTTTATCGGTCCTGAGATATACCTCAGTACAGGCATAGCAGCATCCCTAATACACTGCCTCTGGGAAAGTGCCTCTTAATATTACATAATAAAAGCATGATTTTCGCTTCAATTATGAACCTTACATCCCTAATATTTGAGTTGGAGGTGGATCATGTTTTTGCCCTAGAATATGTAAGTATAATGGTATCCTTCAATCCATCATGTAGCCATTAACCCTAAACTCCTTGCGTTTTGCTACCAACTCCCCTCGGGGACACCTAAGTACGGAGAAATGGGAATGGTGCAGTGATCTGGTGTAAATTCACCATTGTATGTCTTCACTGTTTCCAGATATTCCAAAATGCCCCTTAGACCCCAATTTTCTCAGTACCTAGGTCTTTACAGTAGTGGAGCAAGATGGGCTTTATTTTTTCAGGTAATTAGCCCCTGAATGAATATTAAAGAAGTGTCCCCACCCTCCCCAAAGACCTGTGGAGCTGCTGTTCTACCTCTCAGCTGTCATGCTGGCTCTTCATCTGCACCTGCTCTTGGGGTTTGTCTGAAGCTTCTCCCTTGCTCTTTTTGACAAGGTTTTCTCATTATCAAGTCTTGGCTTCCTCTTATTTAGCTTCCTGCACTGGAACAAGGAGAAATGGTGACCGTATTCTTCCTAGTGAAGCTTAGAAGGGTTTAATAAGACCAGTCCCAGTTTTCTCTGCATCTGTCCCACATTTCATCACTGTAATCCCTCTTAAGCAGAGGTCTCCTTGTCGCTAAACAAGATATAAATCCTGTACCCATCTAGTAAGTAGTTGATGCTGTCTCTGTTTCTCAACACATACTTTAACCTACCCTATAGCACAGGTGCAAGGTGTTGTTGTCATTGGCTTGTGGCATTTGCTTTGTATCCAAAGGCTTGAAAGCACCCCATTTACCTCCATTATTTCTGGGACTACAGTAGCCATCAAAGCAATATTTCTGATGAGCTTATATGACTTTACAACTTACTAAAATGTTGAATAACTTCCATTCAAATTGGCCAGTTGATATCTTGAAACCTCTTTCTCACCCTAGATGAAGATAAGTCCAAGTCTTTCCCTTTAAACTGCCTCCTCCCAAATCTCCTACACATCTCCCTATAGAAGACTTTTATCTATAACCTTCCCATAACAGAATTGAAGCGTAGGGCTCGACCCAGCAGAGAGTCCTAGAGACCTCACTCCTCTCCTACTGCTGGAACTTACTTGTAGCAAGTTGAGTAGTGTTTTCCTAAAAGTCACATCCACTTATAATGTAATCCTATTTGGAAACTACTGTGGGTCCTTGCAGATTCAGTTAGTTAAGATGAGATCAAACTGGAGTAAGGTGGCCCTAAATCCCATGGTTGGTTCTTATAAGTGCAGGGGAGGATATAGAGAGAAACACACAGGCAAGAAGGCAATGTAGCCAGGAGAAGATGAAAGTGATACAGCTATAAGCCAAGGAATGACAGGGATGGTCAGGAACCATCATCAGGACTCATGGATTATGCACGAAAGTATTATTCCTTAGAGCCCTCAGAGGAAAAATTGTCCATGCTAACACATTGACTTTGGACTTCCACCCTCCAGTGCTATGCAAAATAAAATTTTGTTATTGCCTAAAATAAGCTAATGACTAAGCTCATGACAATTTGTTATGGCAGTCCTTGGAAACTAATTTACCACATTAATTCAACACAAATCATGCATCCCAGTCAATATTTTAAGATGTCTTTATTTTTCCTTTTAGGTCAGCTTATCATTGGGATCAGTATGCTAGCAGATTCAGCATACTTCATTCGATTCCCTGCTTTACTGGTGCATCTATGCCAGATCTGCACATTCTAATTCATTTTAACAGTGTCTCCAACCTTCTTCCAGTTTCATCTCACCTGGTAAGAATCCTCACTCTCAGAATGGATTAATTTCTATTCTACTGTATTACTCTTCTAACAATCTAATACCTATCCCAAATAATGCTAAAAGGATGAGATCAAAATGTGTAGCTCTTAGGCTATGTCTAACCCATGACATAATTTACGTCACACCAGATTCACAAGTTCCTAATCCGATGAGCCTCTACTGCTTTGAGGCTGTGGTCTCTGCTGTCCTGGCTCAGGGGCATATCTTGAGATCTAGAGCTGGCTCTGGTCACCACCTGATTGGGTTCTAGTGATGTTCACCATCATTACCCTAGGCAGTTTTCAAGAAATGTATGTGTCCTGGGGAATTACAAGGGATTGATTTCATTAGCTATGGATTGTCATCACTTCTGATGATGGTTACTAGAGAAGTATTAGAAACAAAGTTTAGTCCTCTGCAGGGTCAGCTTACATAGAGCAGATAAGACTCTTTCCAGTAAGGCTTGGCTGGTCTGAACCCCAACTCTTGAGTGCTAAAAATGATCCCCTAACAACAGCTTTTTTCTAGGTACCCTTATTATTAGCAAATGGACCACCCAACTCTCTACTCTCCTCACTTCCTCTTCTATTTTGTCTTCTGCCTCTTTGTTTCATTTCAGGCACCTTTGTTTGATAGATATAAAAAGCCTAGTGCTCTCTCTCCACTGGTATTTTTCTCAAAAAATTCTATCTATCCCCAGAAACTTTTACTTCTTCAAAAACTGAGGCTTTTGCAAACAAGTCCAACAAAATCCTTTGACTTGTCTTTCTTGTTGCCTCTTTTCCCTGAGCCTATGCACTCAGAATGGCCTAACTGCTCATGTAGGAAGAAGAAAATTCCTCAGAAAAATGAACAAATAAACAACAAAAACCATCACATTTTCAAAAATTAAAAGAATTTAAAAATATTTTTATAATTAATCCACAATTTTCAAATATTGTTTCCCAGACCCATCTAGTACCACCCAGACAGATGTATGAGTGGCCTACAGATTGTTCAGACTGCAGACCTGTAGGCCAGGATGAGTTTCTAGATGAGACCTCTGTTGTGGCAAGAGAGGCAGCTGACTCAGTAATTTGGGGCAGCGTCCAGCACACCTGAGTTCTTTAAAATGCTTCCTGTGTCTCTAGAGCTCCTGGGCCTGTGTCTGTAGGCCATGGGCCTTGTCAGGGCAAGAATCTGTTTCCTCTTTTCATGAAAGATAAATAATGGTCCAGGGCCAGCCACAGCATTCTGAGCAGACTGAGATGGTCAGCAGGAAATAAAGATGAGTTCATAGCTTTTTAAAAAAATTTTATTTTAAAGAGGGTAAAACTAAACATAACAAAACAGAACAAAGCAGATCAGGAGAAAAAAATGTTAAGAGACACAGATTTTAAAGCAAGACAACAGGAGGTCATCACTGGCTATCATAATGTCTCTTGTTTTCTTCTAAATAGTTGTCCATATCTTCACACACAATAAATTCATACAAACAAAATAGTATTATATTGATCAGAACAGGATGATGAAGGCATTTTAGGCCTTCAAAACCAGACAATAGGAAAGTGAACATTGCTGCCATAATGTCTCTCGTTCTCTTCAAAATAGTTGTCCGTACCTTCATGTATGTTGAAATTAAACAGTACAAAAATGACTAAAATCACTCGTAACAAAAAATAATAGTAATACTGGATTTCACAGCATAGTTATGCTCTTACCACCTTGTTTTGAAGGCCAATATTGTCAGTATTTTGGGCTCTTTTCTGTTGTTATTTATTTGTCTTTTTGTTTCTTGTTTTTCTAGTAATCTGTTTTGTTTTGCTTTGTTTTTCCTCTAATACAGAAAGGATAGGTATACATGTAGAGACTCATACATGTGTAGAACTTCTCCTAAACAATTTATGAGAATCAATTATATAATGCATGATGAAATGAGCAGCTATTTTGAAGAAAAAGAGACACTATGGTACCCAGTGCAAAGCATCTAAGAAGGGAAAGTTTCCTTTGCTGTTGGCAATTTCTTCTGCTCATTCCGGCATGTTTTATAGTCAACTTCTTGTTCACTGACCTGACTGAGATGTGCATCTCTGTCCCTTCAGGAGTATTGCTGTTTCTTTCCTGTGAGGTGGGAGGCAGATGTCTCTGGCACGTGGATTATGGAGATGTTACAAATGGTTGCTTGGCTCCGCAGCTGCAGTGGACTTGCTACCTCTTTCCCCCAAACAGGAGAGTCCCCAGTGAGTTTTCCTATTCTTTCCTTATTTTTTCCTTTGAGAGCAAACAACAAGATTCTTTTCTTGTTGGGCTTTGTGGTTCTATTCTTAATAACCCATGTCAGCATCAGGGGTCATCAAAGGCAGAGTTCAGCTAAGACGAAACCATGGTCCCAGCTCTGCGCAGGCTACAGGGGGGTTTATTTCCCTACAGACAGTTAAATCGTGACCTGGACCACTTGGCGGAGTGGTCTGTGGAAACTGCAGCTTGCTACAGCTTGCAAGTTGAAAAAAGGATTATGGAAACAACTTTTATAACCTCTTCTGAATTTATCTGGTATTTCAGAGCATGTAATTTTTGCTTGACAGAACAAATGCATGAATGTAAAGGGAAAACCTCACTTTGGATTCTCTGTTACTGAGGTCACTCTGTCCCAGGTTTACATGGATAATATCTGACATTCCAACTAGATCCTTGACTCTTATATTAAAAAGTTTTAAATTAAAATAAAAATCAATGATCCCTCCTTATAAATTAGCTAGACAGGCTTGGACAGCCATTGTCTCTCTAATCCTTCTCGGGCTTATTTCTTCTTCAGGGAGCACTGCTTCCAGTGATAAATCTGGATAGGTTCTTCTGTTTGATGTCTGACATGTCACTGTGAACACAGACAAAGGAAAAATGTAAGAGCTTTTTCAGTGCCCCCTTTCAAATTGTTAATCCTCCAACCAGTCTCCTTTAGGTTGTAGGCATTAAATTTTGTTTTTAATTTTTCCTTTTGAGTTAGGGTTACATTTTTCTGCGTGTAAAACTGTTTTATTATCCACCAATCTCTTCTGCTTAAAAAAGTCAGGATTCTTACTCGGGAACCAGATAGTAAGTGTCTCTGTTGTGATGCTGTACATCACCTATGATGTGCTTAAGCCAAAAAAAATGTTTAATTCAAATCCTTTAAGCCTTTTGCTGCAGGAAAAGTTTTTTGAGTCAATGTCATAAAACACAGTTGCTAGATTAGAAAAGAGGTAAAGACAGAGCAAGCAGAGGGAACATGTGTTTCTGGACTGGACCCTTGCTTCTACAAGACATTTTGACATAATTGGGAATTTAAAAAGTAGGTTGTAAGTTGGATAAGTGTTTGTTGGCATAGAAGGTGGATATTAGGAACTGAAAAGTCATTGTAAAATGACATGTGTGATATATGATTGAATTCCGAACTAAAATGAATGCATTATTATGCACACATGCATCTATGTATTACACAAACATACATACACATATATGTAATATGTGTGAAAAATCTGAATACATGTTAAATAATACGTACTGTTTAGTGTAAATGTATTGTGCTTTTATTTACTTGTACTTACTGATTTTTATTTTCTAATTGTCTACAAGGTATATAGGTGTTTATAATAGTTACTTTAATCCACTGATGAAGAAAGGAAGAAATCTTCATTAGCAATGGTATAATAACTTGCCTTTTTTGGGGGGTGATATTAACTAAGGAGTTGTGAGAATTTTATTAAATGTCTTAATTCAATTATCTTTGTAATTGTGATTCTCTAGTATCAGAGGAACAAAATTCTTCTGGAATTTAGGTCTTCATTTATTGTTACTCCAGATCACACTTCTTAAAGGAGAGTAAACTAATTGCTGGTAAAAATTAATCCAAACCCTGATTAATCATCATTAATGTGAAGCTTCATCTTTATTCACACATCTCTCCTTTTATTAGAAACTATTTAGACGGTTAACAATGCCCTGGATTTGATCCCGAGCATTTCAAAGCAAACTATTTTGGGCCAAAGATTCTAAAGAGGCCATGTCTTGTCTACCTGGGAAAAAGGTTGAAAAGGGACCAAACAACAGAAGGCTCATCATTCAGTTTTCAGACTCGGGCTATAGAGCTTACACAGAACCACACATGTGTGCCTGTTAAACGGTGCACATTTATCCCACTATGTTAGTTTTTTGTGATACAAAATCCATGCAATATGAAGATGTTTTCTTAACTTCTCATTCATAATTAGCATGCTACCAATAAAATATTTAATAGGGTATGGTTAAGGAAAGAATCTTACTATTTGCCATTAGACATCTCCCTAAAGGTATATAACAAAAGCAGTCATTAAACATGCAATGACTCCATCTTGCTTCCCACTGCTGGTTTTGCCTTCAAGAAAGCTTTGTGACACTGTTCACAAGCCCAGATGCGTTGCTGTGCTGTGTGCTCTTTTAATGTATTCCTTTTCAATTTTAAGCTATCTGGAAAGTTCTTTGCATAGTCATTAATTTTTAGGTTGCTTCTTCTTTGGAATAAGTTGTAATTACTTAATCAGAATTATGATTTGGAGAACAGCCTGATGTCCTGAAACTACTTTTATATGATTTCACAGAAGTGTGTTGTATATTCTCTGATGTTCTTGAAGTCCTCTGGCCTCAATGCCTGTGGCTGTAAAAGCAGATAAGTGATGTTTGGCTTTTCCATGGCTTTCTTACCTGATTACAGCCAGCATTGGTAGTTGATCACTGTACCATTTCCCATGATGTTCATTCTTCCTTCTCAACAATGGACTCTACATGTATTATCATGTGACTACAGTTGGCATTTGATCTGCTATCCTTGCTACAGGGTACTTGATTCATCTAATATTCCTAGGCTCTTACTATTTTCTTTTCTGTTTTTTTGGTACCGGAGATTGAACTCATGACCATATGCTTGCAAGGCAGGCACTTATGCTGCTAAGCTAAATCCTTACTATTTTCATTTCAATAATTTCCTCCAAACTAATTAGGCTTACCATCTTCAAGAGATACAAAGGTTTTAGAAATATGTCAAGAAATAATTACATAAATAATATGCAGTACAGGCTACAGTAATAGTCCAGGTAGGCTGATATTTTAAATATGTAGCTGGCTTATTAAGATTTCTTAGTCCTTCATATGCGCTCTCCAGCCTGGTTTCTTTAAGGAGGGAATTCTTTATCCTTATGATTATCATGGAGTGTCAAGGATAAATTTCAAGTTGCCATCTTTTGGGGTCCACTAGTGTGAGTTCCTAATCTTCATTTTCAGGTACTAAACCCAAAATACACCATTAAAATTGATTCATAGCTAGGTGCAGTGATGCATGCCTATAATTCTAGCTTTTGAGGAGGTTGAAGCAGAGAGAGAGAGAGATTGATTCATAGTGGCCACCTATGTTTTCACTAGGTCTTCTGCTTATCTATTTCCACAAAGCAAACCACCCTCAAATTTATGCCTAAAAACCACACTAATCACTCATTTCTTCTCATTAATCTGTAATCTGGGTAGGACACACATGGTGGCTCATCTGTGTTCCATGTGGCAGTAGCAGAGACAGACACTGGGGACTTGAAGACCCATTTCATTAGTTCCTTCATATAGTGCCAGACTGATGCTGGTACTCAGCCCAAACTCAGCCAAGTGTCCTTTGTTCCTCTAGAGCTTTCTGAAAGTTGTGTGATTTCCTTCAAAATGGTATCTTGATTTTAGGAGTGTCCCAAGAAAAAAGTAGAAATGCATGACATTTTTATAACTCAGTCTTGAAAGTCACATGGCATCTCTTCTGAGGGCTGGGATGCACTCAAGTTTAAGGAGAAGGGATACAAATGTCACTTTCTGAGGAGGATAGTCAGGCTTTGGAAGAACATAACAGCTAGGAGACATTGTTGAGACCATCTGTGGAAAATGTCTGCCACAGTAGCTAACTACATCTGTCTCGTGATCTCCATGTTTCAGTAAATCAAAGAATGTTGAGTGGGCATGGTTACTTATGTGGCATTGATACGATGATTTGGAGAACATAGCCTTAGTTCCTCTCATTCATTCAACCAATAGATACTGAAAGTCAACCATGTGTTGACACTGTTTTGTATTCTCTAGTGACTCTTAAATTCATATGTGATGTTTGATAATTCCATTTTTATCATATTCTCACCCTGAAATATTCCATAAGGATTTGGTCCTTCCTTTTATTCTCATATAAAATGTGTTTTTTTAAAAATCTGTATTTGTTGGCTTGGAGCCAAAAGAATATTTGATACAGGTGTGCTATAACTGCTGCTCACTGAAAATTAAACAGACTAATCTTCCAAACATTTGACAACTTCTTTGGCCTGGACACTGACCCATGAAGTCAGAAGCTGACCTTAAACAATGGATACAGTCATATTGTAAGCAGCATATGAGACAAGTGAATATTTGCCCAAGGAGTCTTATTTTTTATTTTCCTTCCCTCTTTAAAGGCTCTTATCCCAATCTCCATGTGATTCACTCCACCATTGCTTCCAGTTCTGAGTTCATATGTTACTGTATCAAAGTGTCCTTCCCCTTTCATGCTAAATAAACTATCATCTCTCCCATATTTCTTATTTTAAATATTTATTTTTCATAGCACATATATTTTAAAATTATTTATCACTTACTTCCTTAAAGATTAAGGCAAATGAAAGCATGACACAACCATTAGAAAATACATGGCCCATATAGTAGGTATGTAGCAAAAATGCATTGAACTGAATGGAATACTATTGAACTGTGAAAATGGAAGGGGATTGCAGAGAAAAAAGTGAAGGTGTCAGGAGAATAGCAAACTTATGAACAGAAGTAGGGAGGATATGGTGGTGAGAGTTTTGTAGATACTGCTTTTATTTACATATTCTTGTCTTTAGAGGCACGCATTTGATTGCATTCTGGAATATCCTCCTAATAAAAAAGCAACTAAATGTTCCAAAGTGTTTCCTGATGAGCATAATACTTTGCTATTTGGCCTGCACCCCTTTTACCTTTCAATATCTTGTGGGACATCTTTACTACAGGAAATGTTACTCCAAGTTTCATAGGAAGATCAGCCTTTGTGGTTAGTTATTAATCAAATAAAAAGGATAATGACTCATGTTAGCCTTTTATCCTTGGCAAGTCTGTTTCCTAGAAATAACATCCAAACATGATGAGGTGTGGAATCTCAGTCGCCTAGCCTAGCAAAGGTTAATGTTAGTCTCTGTTCCCACACAGGTGCACAGAGTTGGGGACTATAATGGAAAAGTGCTGGGAATCCTAGACACAAACAGGACCTCAGGGTCAAGGAGGGCTTCCCAAAAATAACAATTGTTGAAGATCCAGGGCCTCTGTGTGTGTGAGCCAGCAGACATCAGTAGTACACACAGCACTCAAGTGGAAACAGAGGCGAATGATTTGGCAGTTGTTTCCTGACCATAAAAAACTATGAAACAAACTTCTAATAACATAAAGCTAATAGAGTGATTGTTGCAGCTGTAATGCGACTACATTTCACATATTAATTCTTGGAGCCTATAAATAGTGGATTCCTAATGGTTTTATTATGTAAGAAACTCCAGAAAGAAGCCATAATCAGTGTTCACATAGTTTTCAAAATTTGGCAATCCTAAAGAAATGGTAAGCATCCAAGAGTGTCCACTGGGGAAAGATGAAGTGAGAAGACCATAAACTGCAATGAGTTTTCTCTACCAACACCAACCTAGATTCCCTGAAGAGGGCTTCTCAGACCTTGCTGAATATCATCTGGTGAGGCTTTAATAGTTACAATTTATGGGCTTCTCCAGAGACCAATTAAATCAGAATCTCTAGGGCCATGGCCTGGCAAACCTATTTTAAAGCTTCCTAGGTGTATTAGTTTCATAAGGATGCTGTAACAAAGTGGCTTAAGCAATAGAAATTTATTGGCCTACAGCTCTGAAGGCCAGAAGTCCATGATCAAGATGTCAGTAGCTTGGTTTCTTCTGATAGTCTGAGTGAGAAGCTGTTGCATATTTCTCCTCTAGTTTCTGATAGCCTCAGGCACTGACTTGGATCAGGACTCCAAAGTCTTTTTAGGAGACCCAATTTAATTCATAACATTGATTCTACTGTGCAATTAATGAGAATCCCTGGTATAAATTTGATTTGGGACCTCCTTTCACCTAACCATTGTAGGGAGAAAAGAGAAAAAGACATTGTGAAGGGTGTTTCTAGAACAGTTGAAACTCTCTTATGTTCAGGAAGTAAAGGACCCTGCCCTTCCTCATGCCTCTCATGATTCCTCATCCCTTTGAAATGGCTCCTGAAGATAAGAATTTCTGGTTTCAGTGTCTTCCACTTAATCTGATCAAGTGACCTTAATCTTCCCTATAAGACTGATGCTGGGATTTCCTATGTTCAGTGGTTCTCAGTCCAAAATAAGCAACAGGATGAACTGAGGTACTTGTCAATTAAATGACAAAGATTGGCCCCCATCTCCAGCAAGTAAATTAGAATCTCTATGGGTAGAGGATGGTCATAAAGATATTTTTATAGTACCCTAAACTTCTACCTGTGATGTAGTAACTAGGAATGGACTTTCCATCATGCTGTACACAAGCAAAAACTTTTAGAAAGTATATAAATTGAAATTTTCCAACATTGGTCAATAAGAAACACTTGCCTATGATTCTTGAAGGAAGAAAAACTAAAGACATGAGTCTTCTGATCGCTCAGCTTTCTGCCTGTAGACACTTTTTGACTATTTATAACCAGAGTGATCTAAAACAGAGAACACTTAGTTAAGAAGGAAAAAAAATCCAAAACAATCAATTCAGGAAAACTGAAGCAGCAAGAATTCATATGGTAAAGTACCAGAGACAAGAGAACTATGCAGAGAAATCTGCATAAGATTTCTTTTGAGTTTGGTTTGCTGATGAATAGTAAAACATGCATGTATAATCATGTAGGGAAGAACTCTAATGACTTGGGTAACGTATATCAAATAGTGTAACCAAACAATTCCCTGCACTCATATAGGGCTGGGAGACATCTAGTTATGACCAACTAGAAGAGACAGTCCTTATTACATACCCAAGACATTCAGCAAAGACTCCAAGTGGACCATGCTTTAAAAATATTAATCATAATACCTGATTTCAAAATATATTCCAAATCCATAGCAAGAAAAACAGCATAGTACTGCCACAAAATAGACATGTAGATCAATGTGATAAGTAGAGGACATAGAAACAAGCCCACAGAACTACAGCTAAATGTTCTCAACAGAGGGGCAAAAAACATATGCTGAATAAAAGATAATCTCTTTAATAAGTGGTACTGAGAAAACTGGATATCACAGAGTAGAAGACTGAAACAAGATCCTTATATCTTACCATGTACATGAATCAATTCAAAATGAGTCAAAGACTTAGGTATAATCCCTGAAACTTTAAAACAACTAAAAGAAAACATAGGATAAATACTGAAATTCATAGGTAAAGACAGCCTGAATAAAATTTCAATAGCACAGGAAATAATAGAAAGATTGAACAAATGAGATTATATCAAATTAAAAAACTTCTCTATAACAAATGAAATAACAATATGAAAAAGTAGCTTATGGAATGGGAAAAAATCTGGTAGCTATTTTTCTGAGAAAGAATTCATGTTAGGAAATTCAAAGAACTCATAAATCTCCCACAAAAGAATAAATAATCTAATTAATAGGTAAATGAGCTGAACAGATATTTCTCCAAAGAAGAAATATAAAATGAAAAGTAATTATATGAAAAATGTTTGACCATTTAGCAAATACACTGAAGAAAATTCAAATGAAAACTAATTTGAAAATCCATCTTATTCCAGTTGGAATGGCTATTATCAAGAATGCAAATAAACTAACCCCACTCTGTCATGGATAATGCTAGTGACACTGCCTTCCACCCAGCAGACCTCAGCAGACTGGTGACCATGCCACTGACTCCACCTTCTATCAAAGGGACCATGGTAGGACTTTGACCAACAGCGCCAGTGACCCTTCTCATCATTTTAGGGACTATATCAGGCCTGTGTGATCCCCAGTGACACAGTAGAGCTTGACTGGGATGTGCATGGTGGAAAGGTAGGACTAACAACTGGGAAAAGCCTGAAGCAGCAGTAATAATATGAGCCAAAGGTTGGTTCACATCAGTACCTCAAAGCTAGCCAACCCAGAAAGAATCCAGGACATACCAACTGGCCCCACAGGAGGAATTTAGGTGACTGGCTCCTGCCCTACACCACACAACCCAGTGACTGGGAACTCTGACAGTGGCGCACATTAAGTGTAGGCAACACTAGCAAGATTCAAAAGATTGAAATATGATCCAACAGGAAAAAATGAAAAAAAGCAAAAAGCAACCTCTGACCTCCAATTCATCCAGAACAAGTACAGGAGATATAGACATAGAAAAACTTGGAAGAGACACACCTGAAATTTCTAAAAAGAGAGCAAGTGAAGTAAAGAAAGAAATCCATGAGGTATAGAGAAAATCAGATCAGAAATAATATCTCAAGCTAAAAAAGAAATGACATCTATAATGAAGGAATTATTCAGCACAGCTAGAGAAGACATAGGCAAAAAAATAGATGGGCATAAGAAAATGAAGGAAACTTGGAATGAACAATATAGGAAAGAAGTAGAATGTATGAAACAGATTCAAACATCTAAGAAATTAAAAATTCATTGAAAGCTAGACAAACTACTTGATTGAAACAGAAGACAGACTCTCAGATGTTGAAGACAGAATTGAGGCTGCTGAGCATGAAAGAAAAGATCTTTTAAAAATAACAAGGAACCATGAAATAACAATTCAACAGCTCTAAAATGATGGAAAATAACGTAAGTCGATAGGAGTCAATGAAAAAGTGGGTGTCAACAAAAAGGACATAAAAAACTATTTGCAGAAGTAATAGCAGAAAATTTTCCAAACATGTGAACAGAGTCTGACATACAGATAAGTGAGGCATATAAAACCTCAAACAACCATAACCAAAATAAATCTACACCCAGACACACAATAATTAACATCCCAGAAATTCAGCACAAAATCAGAATACTAAAAGCTGCTAGAAAAAAGAGACCATCTAACAAGGAAAGCCCATTAGACATTTACAGAGTGTTCCACCCAACAACAACAGAATGCATATTCTTCTCAGTTGTACATGGGATGTTTTCTAAAATAGACCATATTCTAGCCCATAGGACATGCATAAGTGAAGGCAAAGTAATTGAAATTATCACATGCATATTATCTGGCCATAGTATAGTGAAACTGAAAATTAATGGTGAAAGAAACTTCAAAAACTCCATCAACATATGGAAATTAAATAGCACACTCCTGAACAAACACGGGGTCACAGATGAAATTACAGAAGAAATTAAACAATATCTACAATCAAATGAAGATGCAAACACAACATACCAGAATCTGTGGGACACAGTGAAAGCAGTTCTAAGAGGGACATTTATAGTGGTGAATTCACACATCAGGAACACAGAATAAGTGTGAATAAATAATCTAATGCAACACCTCATGTTTCAAGAAAAAGAAGACCAAGTCAAGCCCAAAACCTATAGAATGGAGGAATTACAAAGATCAGAACAGAAATTAATGCAATTGAGACTAAGAAAACAATACAAAGAATTGATGAATTGAGTTGATTCTTTAAGAGAATAAACAAAAATGATAAATCACTAGCCAATCTTATTTTAAAAAGGAAATAAAAAACTCAAATTCATGCAATAAGAAATGAAAAGAGTGAAATTACTACAGATCCTGTAGACATTCAGAAGATTATCAATACCTACTTTGAAAATCTATACTCACATAGCATGAAAAATGCAGAATAAATGGACAGATTTCTAGAAATGTGTGAATTACCAAGGCTGAATCAAGAAGATGTAAACATTCTGGATAACCCACTATCAGTGAAATTGAAAATGTAATTAAAAACTTACCAACAAAGAAAAGCCCAGGTCCTGATTAATTCAAGACTGAATTCTGCAAGAAATTTAGAGAAAATTTAAAGCCAATAATCCTCAAACTCTTTAATGAAATTGAAAACTAAGGAATTCTCTCAAATTCATTTCTAAAGTCAAGTATTGCTCTGTTACCAAAACCAGAAAAAGACCCAATCAAAAAAGAGAACTACAGGCCAATCCCTCTAATGAACATATATGCAAAAATACTCATTAAAATACTAGCAAACAGAATGCAGAAAATCATCAAGAATATTATGTACCGTAACCAAGTGGGAGTCATCCCAGGAATGCAGAACTAGTTTAACATATGAAAATCAATAAACTTAATATACCATATTAACAGACTGAAAGACAAAATCACATAATCACCTCAATAGATGCAGAAAAAGCTTTTGATAAAGTTCAACACTCATTCATGATAAAAGCCCTGGAGAAATTCAGAATAGGTGGTCTCTATCTCAACCTGATAACCATCTATGACAAACCAACAACCAATATTATATTAGACAGACAAAAACTGAAAGCTTTCACTGTAAAATCAGGAACAAGACAAGTTTATCCACTGTCACCACTCCTATTCAATATAGTTCTGGAAATATTAGCCAGAGCCATTATATAAGAAAGAGCTATAAAATGAATAAGAATAGGAAAGGAAGAAGTTAAATTATCATTACTTGCAAATGACATGATACTCTATATAGAAGACCTCAAGAACTCCACCAAGAGTCTACTAGATTTAAGAAGCAGTTTCAGCAGTGTAAATGGATACAAAATCAACACTCAAAAATCAGTAGTATTCCTGTACAGAGACACCTAACTCACCAAGACAGAAATTAGGGAAGCAATACCTTTCATAGTAGCATCCTCAAAAATGAAATACTTAGAAAGTGATCTAACAAAGGAAGTAAAAGATCTATATAATGAAAATTACAGTACTCTGAAAAAGGAGATTGAAGAGTATATCAGAAAATGTAGATATTCCTACTCATGGATAGGAAGAACCAACATTGTAAAAATGGCCATACTCCTCTAGCTGTTATACAGATTTAATGCAATTCCAATCAAGATACCATTAGTGTACTTCACAGATACATAGGAAACATTCCTAAAATTTATTTGAAAACAAAAGAGACCTAGAATAGCAAAGGAGATCCTGGGCAACAAACACAAGGCAGGAGGCATTACAATCCCTGACTTGAAATTATACTATGAAACTACTGTGATAAAATCAACATGGTACTGGTGAAAACAAACAAAAAACAAAAAACAAAATCAAAAACCAGATCTGAGCATCAGTGAAACAGATCAGAAGATGCAGACACAACTACAAAGACACTCTGACACCTTATCTTTGACAAGGGGGCCAAACATGTTCACTGGAAGGAAAATAGTCTCTCTACTACTAGAGTATTAGTTATAAAGAAGTATCAACTTGAGGCTTTTGTAGGTAAATTGTTGCAACTTGAGACCATACTAACAAGTGAAATAAATCAGACATGCATGTGTTATTATTATATTGTCTCCATAGTGTAAGAAACTGAAGGAGTAAGTAAGATCTAAAATCTACAATAGATATTGTGAAAGGATAAGTAACTGTTCAAAGTGTAACACCTGGGATGAGGGAAAGGAGAAAAGAAGGAAGGGAAAAGAAATATATATATATATACACACAAGATAATTGTACTGCTAATTGTATTAGTTCATGGAAAAGAACAGTTAGCGCTCATACTATTTGATTGATTTTGCATGCCTATATCTGGTAATCTGAGTATCTCTTTTGAAGACAACACTATGCAATATAGCAATCATTGTTAAATTCCTATCATTCTGTTTTGAAATCCTGTATTGTTATTGTTTTGGGTTTTTATTGCATTGTTTTTTGTTTGTTTCTTTTGTTTGTTTTTGTTTTCTGTGTTTTTTCTCTTTAAAATAAAAAATGCAAAAAAAATTGCAAGTGTAGATAAGGATACAGGAAAAATAGAATGCTTCTACACTGTTGGGCAGAATGTACAGCCACTGTGAGAATCACCACAGAGGTTCCTCAAAGAACTAAAAATAGTATTATCATGTGATCCATTTGATATAGGAGAATGAAATTCCCAACCTATATGTCTGATATGAGTTCGTGTTCTCTAAAATCAAAGAATGAATTTTAGGAACAACAGAGGTTAAGAGAAGAAGTATTTATTGAAAGAAAGTAAGCTTCTGTTTGAGAGAGAGACAGAGGGGTCCCGAGTGGATTGCCAAAGATTCTGTCTTTTCTAGGAACTTTCATAGAATAAAGTCATGGGGTGAGTTGGGTCTAAAGTGGGGAAAAATGGGAACTCAAAAGACAGATGGGCATGAAGTGGGACAGAGCTATGATCAGCCAATCAGGTTAATTATTCAGGTGGAATGGACCAAATCAGGGACAAATTGAGGAGCAAATCATGTAGCAAGCTAGTTTTCTTTACAGATCAGTGACTCTTCCTATAGCAGGTGAGGATGGTGATTCTTGCCTTCTCAAGGTGACCCATTCCTAATCCCTGATGTTTATACTAAGGGTATGGTTGCATTTGTTTTGCCTTCTGTCTTGATATCTGACCCACAACAAAGGTGTGTGTCTCCTACAATGTCACAAAACATTTGGTCCTCCATGCTGGCTTCCTAGAGGCCCTAACTCTGTATGGATGCCTATAATATTTTGACCAGCTCAACTGCCTGTAACACAGTTCTACTACTTCTTGGTATATACCCAAAGAAATTAAAGTCAACATGATCTAGGGATCTCTGCATGCCCATATGTATTGTGCTATAATTCACAATGGCCAAGATATGGAGTAAGCCCAGGTGCCTCTCAATGAATGAGTGAATAAAGACAATGTGGCATATGCACATGGTAAAGTATTATTCAGCCACAAAGAAGAATAGAATGATGTGATCTGCAGGGAAATGGAAGTGGAGTGCATCATATTAGGCAAAATATTGCAGACTCAGAAAGACAAGGGTTGCACATCATCTCTAAAAAGTGAAATCTAAAGAAAATAAAAAGAAAACCCAAAGATGACATGAAAGTATAAGGGAGACTACTATTAGACAAGAGGAAGAAAATAAGAGGGTGATTTGTGGGAGGACACTATAGGTAACTATTTTCAAAATAAATTTTATGCATGTATTAAAAAGCTACAATAATCCTAATATTTTATAAAATTAATATACACTAATAAAATATGTTATTTTATTTAGTTATTTTTGGTACCAGGAGTAGAACTCAGGATCTTGTGCTTGTCAGTCAGGTGCTTGTGCCATAAAATTAAAAAGGCAAGAAATACATATACAGTAAGTTACAGTATACATGTATCATAATAAGTCTTAAAAGCAAACCTTTAATAAAAAATAAAAATTTAACTGCAAGGAAATTTACCTTCTAGAACAAATCCAAAGACTAAAAAGAAAGTTACTAAATTAATTATTCAGAAATGTAAAGTACACAGTAGCTATACCTAATCAAAAATTACTAGACCTGTGACAAGAGCATGAAACATGACACATAACAAGGTGAACAACAAGCCAACAGAAACACCCAATAAAATAACAAAGATGACAGTACTGGCAGGTAGAACTTTAAGATAGTTGTGAATGTGCTCAAGGAGATAAAGAAAATCTGAATATTCTGTCACGAAATGAGGAATTAAAAATAAAATGTTCCTTAGATTATTACAGTATATAGCTAGGGTTGAAGGAATTTTTTGGTGATGTTATAAGACAAACTAAGAGGAAACAGTTTTTATTTTTAAGGAAGTTAGAGGGAGAAAGTGAAGGCAATAGATAATAGAAACTACAGTGTTTTGAGTTATTAGTCACTTTCTAAAAAGCTTTTCATATACAGGCAACAGGTTAGAGGAATATTGACCCTGGAGTTGATAAAACTATGTACAAATGTTCTAGGGTGTGTGTGTGTGTGTGTGTGTGTGTGTGTGTGTGTGTGTGTGTGTGTTTTCTAGTAACAATGTTTTTATAAAGGATGACCTAATGGGCTTTAATTCTGTAAACATTTATACACTTACTATATGGTACTATACTGGTATGTTAAATCCAGATACAGAAATTTGAATCTCTTACATTTTTAAGATATTTATACATTGGCTTTAAATAACATCACAGTAAATTACATATGCTTTCAATAGGAGAACCAATGATACCCTCAAGAGATAATCTAGGTTGGGAACTATGTTAAGAAACTACTTAAATTCTGTTCTCTATGCAGAGGTAGGCCAGTTGTCTGCTTGAAAGCATATATCTTGGGGAACATAGAGATCAAGACACCAACTTTAGAAATTAAAACACTATTTTACTGCTTTAAAAATGTATTGTCTGTGAAGACAAGTGATTCAAAGTGTTATTTCAAAATCAGTCAAATCATGGCTTGTGATTAAAGTACTTTGATTTTGTTCTTGACAGCCCAAACCTAATACTAAGGCACTATAGGGTAAAATGAAACACAAAGAAAAGCCAAAAAATCTTATCTTTACCTCCAAAAAACTGCGGACATATATCAATAGCTTGTTTTTCTGAAAGCTGTGGGTATTTTCTGGTTTAAGAATTCTGCTTGGGGGCCAGGGATTTAGAACAGCAGCCTAAGTGCCTGCCTGGCAAATGCAAAGTCATGAGTTTGATCCCTGGTACAGAAGAAGAAGAAGAAGAAGAAGAAGAAGAAGAAGAAGAAGAAGAAGAAGAAGAAGAAGAAGAAGAAGAAGAAGAAGAAGAAGAAGAAGAAGAAGAAGGAGAAGAAGAAGAAAGAAGAAGAAGAAGAAGAAGAGGAAGAAGGAGGAGGAGGAGGAGAAGGAGGAGGAGGAGGAGGAGGA
>PVJX010002354.1:0-66756 GCA_004027295.1 Dolichotis patagonum
ACAATATGTAATTTATCAACTAGTGATTTCTTACTTTTTAAAAAATTCTGTATTATTTCCACCCTTTTTTCTGTTTTTTTTTTTTCTCTTTAAATAAAATTTTAAAAAAAACAGGTTTTATTTAAAGAGTTAGCCGTTTAGTGGTGACCCCACTGTATCTCTGGTAAAGTTTCATACCCTCTCTGGGGCTTGGTGTCAGAACAAGTAAAAGGAGAGATTTTATGACTATTAAGTGAGGGTCGTCACAAAGTCCTTGAGAAAGCTGATAGCTGGTGTTGGGCACAAGCTTCCCTCCCCCGATGCTGAGTCTTTAGCATGCCAGTGTCACCAGTCACGCAAGCTGGACTCCAGAGTCGGCTTCTATTCAGTCTTTGCTTATTGTGCAGAATAATCTTTGGCCTAAAGTTGCCACTGCAGAGTGGAAAGACCAAGGCTTAAATCAGCCTGCCTGAACACAAAGACTCGCTTGACACTAGCATTGGTCTTTACCAAATCCCCGTGCCTCACTAAGCTTTAATTCTTTCATTCATGGAAGGACACAGAATCTCTGCCTTACATGGTAGTGGTAAGGATTAGGTAGAATTAATGTCATCTTAAGAGCAGCCCCTGCATAAAAATAACTAACTTTATATAGCACAGAGTATATGCCAGGGGCATTATTATGAGCACTTAAAAATACATATTAACTCAAATTATTCTCATAATAATCTTATGAAATAAATCCTGTTATTTTGCCCATTTTGCAAGAGGCACAGAGAGGTTAAAATCATTTGTCTTAGACTGCAGCACTAGTAAGTGATAACTGGGGTAAGAACCTGGAATAACTCCAGAGTTCATGACCTTGGCCTGTATTCTACTTCTCATTTTGTGTATGGTATCTACTCTTATCAATATTATTGAAGTTATGATGACCACTACTAGTAGTAGTATGGCAGTAAAACATTTATTCAATGAATGAAATAATACTTATTCTTATAATGAGACTGAACACTGGAGACACAAAGGAGAATAAAATAGTCTCAAAGGCTTTATGAACTGGTTCAGTATAAAAGCTATACATTAAAGTTAGTACAAGGTCATGAGTTCGATCCCCGGTATCCAAAAAAAATTTTTTAAAGCTTTTTATAAATCAGGCAACCTTTATCCTGATGCTGACTAGATAAAGAACATCAATAGAAAGGCTCTGGTTACCTGCCATGGAAGCATTACTCCTTTCCAGATGGTCTCTAGGAAAAAGGGTGCATCTTAGTTGGAGGGTATAATTCTCGATGTCTCATGAGGAGTGAGGGCTGCGCTGAGATACAGTGCCAGGACCCTGGATGGTTATCTTTTCCCCAACCCCATTTCTGCTTTTGTTCTCTACTTCCTGTTTCTTCTAGGGAGGGTTTTGACTGGCTGCTGTATTAAATTCAGAATCTGAGAATAATGGCAGAAAAGCCATTTTACTAACTGAATTAATATTCAGGATCATGTATGATCATGAATAATAAAATAACACATCTAATTAAATAGTTCTTGTGTCCCTAAGTTACAATAAACGTTCTGTACCATTGTGAAATTTATAGTTTACTTTTATTTATTTATTTGTACTGGAAATCAAACTCAGAACCCATGCTTGTGAGCTATATCCTCGGCCCCCCCCAGTTTGCTTTTACAATAATAAAAAATTGTACTCTACTTTCTTTTTTAAAGTAGTATCATCCAAATTGTTCACTCTTTTCAGTTGGAGTTTTTCTTTGGGATTTTTTAAACTATCGTGTGTGTGTGTGTGTGTGTGTGTGTGTGTGATTCATAGTGGCTTTTAAATTTATTCTCTACAATAAAGTATGAACCAGTTACAAATCCGAAATAATTTAGTGGGTTTCAGTAGAATAAGTGACAAGTCACAAGCCAGCAAACTTCTCGGTTCTATTCATAAGCCTTGAGACAATAGTATAAAGTTCTGGTTCCCAGAAACACTTTTGGGGAGGCTGGAGATTGTGTATCAGGGGATTAATAAATAACCACCAAGTTTATTTTCCATGGAAAGCAAAGCTAGCTAAGTTTCTTTTCCAGCAGCAGTCTGAACATTCAAAGCAGACATTGTGTACAGTGACAAACCAAAGCCTGTCTCAGATGAGAGTCAATAGATTTTTACGTAAACATACATTGCCCTCTTCAGTGGGGAGATCAGAGCTGAAGGGCTGGCAACTGCTCTGCATGGTATAGTCCTGGGCCCCTGCCTGGAGTGCAGGTTGCCACTGGCGTCCCGGTCCAAGCATTTCCTTCCACTGGCAAGTTGTTCTCTCTGTGCTGTGTATACACACTGAAGGCTGATGTACTGGCTATCAAGTGTCCTGGTCTAAGGAACCCTCAGAGCAGAAAGAATAGTGACAGGACCCATCTGTTGTGGCTCTCAGCTTGCCTGAGTGACTGCACTCAGCTGTTCAGGGCGGCTTTGAACTGGATATAATTCTGCCCTTCTTCACTCCTCAGGAAAGACCAGAACCTGTTGTCTCCAGTGAACTGCTGGTATTTGCTCCTGAACCAAGTGAGGCGAGAAAGCAAAGACCACGCCACCTTGAGTGACATCTATCTGAACAATGTGATCATGCGGTTCATGCAGATAAGCGAGGACTCCACCAGGATGTTTAAAAAGGTATATTCTGTAAATCCTGACAGTGTGAGCTGTCTGACAGCCTCTTTACCTGGAACCAAGACTGAGAACAGTGCCTGAAAGAATTTAAAGGCATAAATATTTTAAAGATACAGAATAAAATGTTAAGTCCAAACAGGCATACTTATCCTATGTATGTGAGTGTGGGTACAAAACTGTATAGAAAATATGTACACACTATGATGTATCATTTTGTGCTAAAAGGTCTTATATTCAGTAAATTACTGAATCTCTGACATGAAGAATGTGTGCAAATTTTTTAAAAAGATGTGCCAGCAAGTTGTACCTTGGTCCCTAGGAACTGTCTGCACTGGTGAAAATCGAAAGGAAGAGGAAGAGCCTCAGGGTTCTGTCTTTTGGGCTCACACATGACTAGACTTGTGAAGAACAAGATTACCATGTGTTCTGCTGCTCTCTCAGGAAAATGTTATCACAGTTTTTTTTTTTTCTTAATCCCTCCAGACCAGCAGCAGAAGCTGTGAGAGAATGATGTCAAGGAAAAAAAAAAAAAAAAAAACCCAAAGGGCACAGAAAATTCAGTTCCTTACACACCAGAGAGCTCCCTCCTTCCCGAATCCATTAAAAAAGATCTGGGGGTTGGGGCCAGAACAAAACAAATCAGAGCAAAACAAAAAAAGGAATTGGGCTTTTAAGGCTTTTTATCATCATTAGTAGCTGCAGCCAACTGTTAGCAAATTTTTGTTGTTTGGACATTTTTGCTGAGAATAATAACAAAATTGGACTATTTCCTGTGCAGAGAATGCAGCTACTTGCTTGGTGAGGCTGGTTTTTATGTTTGAAGGACAAGAGTCTCCCGTGACCCTTTTAGCTTTGTACTGACAGTGTTTAGTGTCTACATTTTACCTGTGTCTCTCTCCAGTAAGTTATGATTTGTTTCAGAAGGGGATGGAGACCCACCCTGTAGATTAATGATATATTTATATTTCAAAGGGCCTCTTTAAAACAAAGGCGTAGTGTTAGGCAGACCAGCTGGAAAACTTGGTTGTGTTTGATGTATCCACATTAGATTTGATTTCTGACCCAGAAATGGAATTTAACAAGCTCTAAGTAATCTTGTACTCAGTTAAAATAGAACATAAAGTGTTCTGAACAAAGGATAATTTTAAAACTGGAACCAAGAAGAATATGAATTAAAAAGAGGATGGGTAGAAAAATGTCCATTTGTCTTAGACAGTAGAGATTGTTTTAAAAATAGTGTAAAGTGAGCTGTGAATCTGTGTGCACATCAGCACTTCCCAGTAGTGACCTTCTCGTATCAGCCATTGTTCCTGGGCATCTCCTGTGAGCAGGAGATGGTGATGTTAGCCCTCCACAATGCCACAGAGATGAAGAAAAACCAGTCCTTGTGCAAGGAAGGTTGCAGGCAATCCAAATCTGGTGCTGGAAAATGCTTCCCAGTCCTGTGGGTGCTGGCAGGGATTCAGCCCGGGCCTTTAGGACCAGCGCCTCAATAGAGATCATGTATTTATCCTTTTAACAAAGCATCTTTAAATGTCTGGCTGGCAAAACAGAGTTAAAAGACATGTCCCCGCTTGCAAGGCGCTCATTACAATAATTAAGAACTGCCATGCTAAGGAGATGCATGAGCTGCTGTGGTAGCCTGAAGACTGGGGAATTTCACTTCACCTAGGGTCAGGAAATGCTTCACACAAGAGGGAACACTTGACATGAGGCTTTTAGGAGAAGGAGGCATTCATCAAACAGCCAAGGACAAGGAGCTCTCCAAGGGAGAGCCAAAGCTTGTGCTCAGGGAGAGGAAAGCATTTCATGTGACCAGACCAGGGGCTGTATGGGAGTGAGTAGTGAGATGTCAGGGAAAAATAAGGTCAAATAAGAAGAGACTTCGTGCGTCTTGTCAAGATGTAAGGATCTGTGTAAGTTAAGGGCTTGATAAAGTTGATAGAAATCTAAGACTCAGAGTCAAATGAGTTTGGATTTGAATTCCAGCTTTTCTGCTTACTTGCTTGTGATCATGCAAAATAAGAGAGCCTGTACTCTTGGAGAGTTGAACAAGGCAGAATTGGACAGAGGGGAAACTGAACACGTGGGAACCCTAAGGCTGGGATGGCCTTTGGAGCAGTCTCCTATCCTGGCAAGGACATATGTGCAGTGCTTTTCAGTCATTGTATTTAGGCTGCTCTGGGGGTGGCTAAGTAGTCCTGGGATGAGACAGCTGCCTTCCATGGAGGGTAGTTCCCAAGGGTAATTCCCAGAGTGGCATCAGCTCTGAGTTTTAGCAGCCGGCAGCAAATATTCCCAGTAGTTGGGGGAATGTGTTCCTGGCTCTTGAAAGGAGATCTGGGAAATACACAGACAGACACCCAGATAGAAACGTCTCCTTGTTTATTACCTCACATTCTCTAGTTATGCAGATTCTCTGAGGTTCAAAGCATTGCCAGTGGATTTGTGCTGACTTTGGCATTTAGTGGAGGGAATGTTCCATGCTTCCTGAACAGCCTTCTCTCTCCCAGCTGATGCTGACCACTTGAAAGCGAGCAGTGTTTCCAACGACAGATACCAAATTCTACCTTCCTCAAGAGAACCCAGCAAACTGCCTACCTCACCTTTCCATCTGTTATTGTGGGAAAAAGCAAGAACAACAGAGGTGGTACTGAAACGTAAAGATCAGAGCTTACTGAGGAGCCAGATCAACTTGGCACACATTTGTCATCTGAATGAGAAGGAAGGCAGAGTCTGTATCTTTCAAATCCAAAAAGGTCAGGGCCCTTTACATTAGAAAGCAACTCGCACTCACTGTTCTCTCCTTATCTCCTTCCCTCCCATTTTCTCTCCCTTTCTCTCTCCCTGTGTCTTTCCCTGTCTCTCTCCCTCTGTCTCACTCTATGTCTGTCTGTCTGTCTGTCTGTCTGTCTGTCTGTCTTTCTGGTGGTAGGGAGAAAACCCAGAGCAGTGCCTCTTGAGTGCTATGCTCTCAGCCCCTCTGCCTTAAATCACCAACTTTCCACTTCTAGCTCTTCTTCCACTGTCTGAGTTTAGGGTAGAAACTTATTTTGTATCAAAATGGGAAGAAATCATCACAGTTGGGCAGAAGTGCCCTTTGCAACTGTTTTGAAGTCCTTGATGGGCATAATGTTTGTCTTTCTTATTAGAGTGGATTTTAAGGCTTCCTCATTTTTCCCTTTATCTGTAGGTAGATGCACATAGATGCTGACTACTAGATAGTTTGGTTTAAACAGCTGCATTTTATTTGATTTAGTCAACAGTAGAGAATTCTTTTACCTATTTTGTCAGATAAGGAGCATGGTATAAGGTACTTCTAGGACTCTTTTTGTCTCCATAGAGATACAATAATTAAGAAGACAGTTGAAGGAATATGTAATTTCATGCATAGTGTTAAAAACAGCTTCAAGGCTGTAGTCATAATCATGTCCATCATGGTTGTTTCAGCATGTCCAAAAGTTTTTAACAGGTATGCCTGGTGAGGTAGTATACCTTTGTAACCCCAGCACTCAGGAGGCTGAGGCAGGAGGAGTGCAAGTTCAAGACCAGCCTAGGCTACATAATGAGACCCTGTATCAAAAAGACAAAAGGAAAAGAAAAAGAAAGTTCTTAACAGGCAGAAAAAGTGAAACTTAAAAAAAAAAAGCAATCCTCAGTTACTCAAATATTGATTATTTTAAGTCTAGATTTTTAAAGTTCTAAATGTAGCCTGTTATGAGAATAGTAGTGATTCAGCCTTTAGCTTTTGAAATCAGATTCTGGCTATAAGTTTTGGCTTTGCTTAGTGAGGCACCTATCATTGACTATAATGTGATTAAGACCATTGTCTTGAAGTCATTTCCTAACACTGCATGAAAGTAAGTATTCTTACAAGTGTCTTCTTGCTTATCGTATCCACTTTAGTTGCTATAAGGACTAGGAAGTATTTGTGAATGTCTGATGCCTGTTTCTACATCTATAGAGTGCAGTAACTTATTCCATATAGTTGTATAGAAGATTTATGACTCACATGTAGAAAGCAACTGAGTCTAATGTTTGGACTTAAATCTCAAGTAAACTTTTAGCTAGTATCTACCTTTCTTATCATCTGTAGTGTAATCATTATTCCATACCCCTGCAATAATTATATAATGTGGGATTATGCATTTGCATGTGAAATAGACGTGCCCTCATTCTAAGGAGGGTATATTCACAACTTGGTGGTAAATAATTCAGATCATCATATAGAAAGTTCCAAACCATGTTTATAAACTGACACTCAGAAATGCCCTCGCATCATTGCTGGTACTAGAATTAAAGTTTTTGCCTTCACATTTCAATAGTGAGTGATGAACCAAGTGAAAGCCTGTGTTGGTTAATACTCCATGCCTCTCAGACCCCCAGCAAACATTTCACATGGAGAGTCTTAGCTCTGAGGCCTCACTGATTTCTTTACTTACTCAGTGAGAAGACTTATTTAACTCCAGACTCCTCCACTCTGTAGATATGGACCATGCAGACATGACAGGTGGGGATTCTTTCTTCCTTCTCAAGTTCTATGTTACCATTTTAGGAGGAGATGAGAGTTTGGGGACTCCTTGTACATAAGTGTCTCATTATCAAGGCTGTCTTTTTACCCAGAGAACAAAGACTAGCAGTGTGCCTCTTGCCCTGTTTTCCAGCCCTTCTCCTGCAGCTTCTGTCTTTCCATTACTGATACTGAAAGAAAGTGTTCTATATTTGGTTAGGTGCTACAGTCAGAAAACCTGCAGTTCTGAGGCTATACAAAAGCATTGTAATTAATGTTAGCAGTCACAGTGGTAGGACAGGCTATAGCTCACAGTTAGTGTTTTATTCGAGTACCTACCCACAAGATTTTATTTACCAATTTTGAAAATGTTGGTAGAATATGTGGTGTAGAAGAGTACCACAATACTTTGGCATTTGAATATATTAAATTATTGGTTTTGAATTATTACTGTATCTTTATCTTTTTGTTTTGTATAAATATATCTGCCACTATAATTTATTTTGTTTCTTCACCAGCAGTAATGATATCTGTCTGCTACCACTTCCTGATTTTTAATTGCCTGAAACGGTGGGTGCTGCATTTCTACTGAAGCTCCTTACACATGCTCACAGCTGTGAATGAACAGGGCTTATAATTCACCTTCAGGAGATGAGGAGAGGAGATGCTCAGAGATAGAAGTGGCAGTGTCTACACGTTTTAAATAGTTGATAGCTACTCTGAACTTTTGGTATTTTTTGGCGATAATTGGAGATGTCGCTCAGTTGGTAGGGCTGTACACTTCTGACAGATAAGACACTGTCATTCTTGGTCCTATCATTTCTTTAAAAAAATCCTGAAGAAACGTATTCCCTGGATGAGACAGCAAAATCTGTTAATTATCCATATTGTAAACAGGGACTCAGAACAGTGAGACTGGCCCCAGGCCACTAAGAATAACTTTTCTTTGGCATAAATAAATAAATAAAATAAATGCACAGTTTACCACATCTGAATTTAATTCAAAGGAGTTAAATTAGCACACTTTTGGTATTGCTGATTATGTGGTTTATATTGAAAGGGAGCAGAGATTACTAGTAAGACTCATAGTCATATTCATCAGACAGCTGTACTCTATTTAGATACCTCAATATGATAAAAGGGAAGACACTTCATGGGGGGTTATGCTTTGCTTTCAAATAGAGCTTTTGAAATAAGGTAATGTACAGAGTCTTCAACCAAAGTTAATAAAAGATATCAATCGACTTCTAATCTCATAGGCTCTGACACTGGAAAAAAAAGGCCATAAATATTAAAACATTGAAAACTGATCTGTATATGCATATGAAGTCTTTTGAGTATAAAAATATATGCTCACTATAAAACATAAGATGTATATTCACTGCAGAAATTTAGAAAGCTCTAAAAGTTTAAAAAAAGAAATAATGATTCTCCATATTAATACTCAATATATTGACCTCTATCTTTTCAAAAATTATATGTGTACACATATATGTATGGGGTAAGCACATATATATCTATGTGCTTTACAAAACTGCAGTATCTCACATATATAAAAGGCACCTGTCTTTTTCAAGTTAAATATTACAAATATTTCTCATGTCAGGAAATAATCTTCCAGGATAGGATACTTCATGTCCACATCATGCTTCCCTGACTATGTGGCCCTATGTTATTTTTGTGTGACTGCATTTAAATATTTCGCACATCAATGATACATTTCTTATTCCGCTTTCCTTGAAATAGAGTTTTTGGGTCAAAAGATGACCTTGGAACTTGAGGTCTTAGATGAAATTCTTATCTTTTACCTTTCTGGATTAATGATAATCATGGCTATGATTTGCCAATGACTAATTTATTTCCTGAGAAATAAGTGTACTATTTCGTAGCAGAGTACTGCCAGATGTGATTTTGTATGCTTATGCAACGGTGGTAAATAATATAACAAGAAAAACTTTTTCAAAGCATTTTAGTGCAGTGTAGCAGAAGAATTAAATGGTATTCTAGAGGGCATCAGGGACAACTTAATTATTGATAGGGCCTGGATAAATAAGTAAGAATAGCTCAGGCTAACACTACTAGCTGCTTCTCTTTGGGTTTTGCCAACATGATGGCTACCTTATTTTTCTTTAAATAAACCAAGCTTACCAGTTCTTACAATGATATAATTCTTTTTGAAGAAATTTAGAAAATATTTTTGTTTTTAGGGACTGCATAGCGGGATGGCAGGCCCCTAGTAAGTAGTCAGTGACTCAGATTTACATTATTGCCTTTATCACTAACAGTGGAATATGTATGCTTGGCCTGGCTGTTAATTCAGTGAGTGAGTTACTACACAAGTGCATTCACCACCTATTCAGAAGGTTTATCAAAGTTTTATAAATAGGATATTCAGTAACTAATATATGTCTGTTTCCTTGAAAACTTGCTGTCCCAGTAATAAAACCAACTGATGTCAGCTAAGTTGACTCTTTTGTTATGTAGCATGATACTTTGGCACAGAACACTCTAATGTTCATAATTGAACCTATAATTGCATGAAGGATATTTATCCAAAAGCACCCAAAAACTTACTGTTGGTTGTGTAAATTATTTTAAATGGACAGCTCTAAGTCACTTATAATTCTGCCTGTTTATTTGTAACTTCTGATATTTGTGCATAAACATATTGTATAAGAAGTGAAACAAACTGGATGTGTTGGTGCATGCATGTAATTCCAGTACCATGGAAGGCTAAGACAGGATCTCAACTTCAAATCCAGTCGGGGAAACTTAGCAACTTAGTGAGAACCTGACGTAAAATCAAAAAAATAAAGACACACAATGAAGCATTTATTATAAATTAAAACTTTAAAGAAAATAAGTTGATCCAGAGTATACCATTGTTCAGTATAAAAATGTAGAAAAACTTCCAAAAAGTTATTCATTCCCAAATACTGCTTATTAATGAAGATTGGCCTATTTACCAGGTCCAGTTGATAATTATACTTTGAATTTCTACTAGTACCAATAAGTTAAGAAGGTGTAAAACAAGGGATTCCTGAACACAACAGCAGCCTGCAAACAGGCTTCACCTGACTTACCTCTCAAATTATCTGTGAAATGATGAGATACATAAATAGGAATAACTAGAACAATCCTTTTAACTTCAAGTAGTTAAACATCTAATGACTCCCACCTTATTGTAAACCCCAATATCGAGTTCAGTCATACAAGTATTGTAATCCTCTTTCTAGTCTTCCTCACAGTCCAAAAAGTTATACTTGTAATCCTACTGAGACGTCATTGGAATTTTAGCAAGTTAATTCCAATCTACTACCACCAATGCAACCCACAGCGAGAGTAAAAACACTAAGACACATTCCAAGTGAAGGGCAGCCAAGGGGTCCTAAATCCAATCCCTGTGAGAACATGCGGACAGAGGCCCTGATCCTAGGCCTCTCCCTGAATTTATTATCTTGTGAAGAAGGAGGGTGGCTCAGGGATGAGTGATAGTGAGGATGGCGGGAATTACGTGAGTAACTTGAGCTGGCTGGCCAGGTGCAAAACTGACATCTCTGTAAATTGCAGAGATAGAGATATGTAGAAGGATCAATTTACATAATCCAATTTAGTAACAATGGAATTGTTTTGGGGGGCTATCGATATGCAAACTCTTGTGCCCTGGGGAGTCACAGCCTCTTTTTCTTGAGGCTCTACCCAGTTAACATTCCCAGAGCAATTTGCTGTAACATCTCAGGTGCTCCTATCCTGTATTTACCTGTATTGTACAAAGGTGAGGGACCAGGACTGTCTGTGGCTACAGAGATTGCATGTTAGCACCTTGGCTAGCCTTATTTGCAACGCTTAGAGCCAACTGAAGAGAGAAGGAAATACCCTAGCCAGCTTTTTACATATCAGTATAAGGAAGAGTCTCCAAATCAAAGTCACAGTAATTGTTTTGGATTCAAAGGGAGTCACTGGAGTTGTCTCCCACACCACCTCACTCAGAGGAAAGTCAGCTCTCCACTTCCTATCCACACCTTTTTCTCTACAGCACTTAAACGTTTACTTATTTGCTCATTTTCTGACTCTCTCAATTCCAGTGTAAGCTCCTGAAGGGAGAGATCTTTGCTTGATTGATGTGTGTTGACCAGCACATAGTAGGTCTCATCAAATATTTATTGAGTAAGTAATGAATAAAGAACATGAACAAACACATCTGTTTAGAAACCAGAGATGAGTGGCATCCACAGAACAGAAGTTTTAGGGTATTTCAGCAAGATCCAATACCAACAGGGCCAGATTTAAGCAACACCGTAATGCCCAAACTATTTTCCAAAAAAGAGAACTCAAAGGTAGTGTTAGTAATCCACCTTTGAGGTCAAGGATCAGAGCAGATGCTGAATATGGCTGTTAGCTTTATTTTAGTACTTTTTAAGTTTAAATCAAGGGGAAAAATACGTTCTTCTTATTAGAAAAGCAGTTAAATAGAAACAAATCTTATTAGTTACTTTGTGAGGTCAGCCTAAAAACCTATAAAAAATAAAACATTTTGACACCAAGTATGTGAACTATTTAGACTGAGAAAACCCTAATAATTTTTGATAATTAATAACAAATAAATGAAATATGCATATCATTTTTACTGTTTAAACTTTAATGGTTTTAAGTGAAGACATAGAACTGTACTTGGCTAGTGCATTGGCTTTTACTAAACACATCCATAAATTTTTATCTCTTCATTTTTAAAATGAAAATTGCAAGTGTCTCATAAAATAATTGACTTTTATTATTCAACAAGGTCTAATTCTACTGAACAATCATGACAAATTCTTTGTAACTTTTACTTCCCTTTTATTTTTTTCTTAAAACTGACTACTGAAATCTACTTTCTTTTCCAAAATAGCCCAGACATTCTATTTTATTTTTCATTCCACAAACTTTTGCAATGGTGGGTGCTAGGGTCACAAAAATAAGACACGAATCTTCAACTGATATCCTACAGAAGCTTAGAATCTAGTAAGTGAGAGAAATATAGACATGAGAATTACATTATAAATTGGAAACTGTTCTTAGAAAGATAGAACTTAAAACCATGAAAGCTCAGAGGTCTAAGGCATTCTGCTGAGAAAATGTTCAGAGTGACATTTATTCAATTTCAAACTTGGTGAGATTATACAGAGGAATAAGGCAAAGTACATTCTATACACAGCGACCAGCAAAACCAAGGGCCTAGACTTCTGATCAACCCTCATAAATATGTACATAATGAATCTAGGGAAACATAATGTAGGCAAGACTCTCGTGGCCCCAAGTAGTGGAATTGTGAGGATGGAGTAGGCATCTTACACCCTCACGTCTGTTAAATAGCTAGGGTTAGACATGTATCACATAACAGTGAAGGGTAAATTGAAGGAAATTGTCATCTGAGCTCTAGAGAAGAAAGTTGTAGGAAGACACAAGAATTTTGAATCTCTGAGGAATTGAGATGTGACATTTGAGTAACTGAATAACTAAGAATGCTAAGAGAGATGTTCAGGCAGAGGTATGAATGCTATAACTGGTTTTGTCTTTTAAAGCACTGTTAAGGGTAAATTAGAATGAAAAGAAACTTGCCTTGGGGAAGCTACAGAAGAAGCTGTTGAATTAGTAATCTGTGTGGTGATATTTACTCTGTCATGTGAGTTATGGCCAAACCTTAGTTCCGTACTTGAAATTATTCTTTTAAAAGTTCTCATTCACGCAGATGAAGGGTGGAAGGGATGAATTAGATAGATTTTTGTTGTTTTGTGAAATGCTTGAATATTGCTATTTATTTCATCCAGATTAGATTTTCTTAAATCTTCTACTCTTTTAACTGATGGCTCTTGAACCTACTGAGTGAAAAAAATCTAATGATGATTCCAAAATTCTTGGGCTTACAATAACTGCACAGACCTGGGTTTGGACTGACTCCACAAAGCAGGGTAAATGCAAGTGATTGAAAGTCACCAAGAAGTATGTGTTGCCTCCTTATCGTTTCAGAATCTTAACCTCCACCCTTTGAAATATGGAGAAGGTGTACTTAATACCACTGGTGCAACTCAATGAACAGTTAGCTATCTGGTAGGCTAGGAGAATACATTCTGATTTCTTCAAACCCTATCTTGTTAAGGACAGTAAAGACATTGGAACTCTCTGCTACTGAGAAAGTAGTCTTAGCTGGTACACAATAGCTATCTTAAAATGATCGGAGATGTGATACACAGCTGATAGCACTGTCATGCTAACTCTATGAGGCTGTAGGAGGTGAGTCAATTGGTGGGAATTAAAGCAGGCATGCTTTTACTGTTTTCAGGTGACCTGCTAACAACTACGCAGTCTGACATCAGCAAGAGATTGCAAAATTAGTGTTCTACTTTGCTATAGTTTATAATATTTTCTGGAAGAGATTTTACCTTCTGAGATAGAGACCACTGTTAAGCATTCCAAAATACAAGCTTTTTCTTACAGTGGTACCTTAGTACTTATTGTTAGTTGGTTCCAAGGGCACATGACAAGTCCCAAAAATGTTGAGTATCAAATCGTTTTGGCTGAAAGCATAATGAGTCACAAGGCTGTTGTCACTGGCTATTCTAACTTGTGTGTCAGAGTAGCAAACACATCATAAATACTGGGACAAAATCACTAAATTTGGTGATTTCAAAGCAGTTGAGTACCAAAGTATGATTTCACATTGAATTGACTAGATAAGACATTCTGATTTGAAAGTGGATATGATTAGACTGTTTTATCAGTGCTTACAAAAACAAAAGATAAAACAAGCAAATGACAAAACCCAAGTTGATAATAATATCAAAATGGAGCGAGCAGTGGGCGAGTCAGGAAAAGAACCAGTCAGCATCTCCCGAGATCCAGCCATGTTGGCACTTAAGGCGCTGAGCAAGAAAGCTACCCACCTGCCTTCCTGGTAAGCCACTGTGGCGCAGTGCACAGGCTGAGAATCCAAATGTCCCATCCCATCCTCTCGCCCCGTCCCAGCAACTGGGAGCATGACCATATGCAATATAGCAAATATGGGAATTTCCTTCTATATCTCTTTGAAGGCAAATATTGTTTTCACTGTGTTGCTTTGTTCTGATTAATTGTTTTGCTCTATTCAATATTTTCTTTCAGTTGGTTTTATAATGTTCTGTTTTTGGTTTGATTTTGCTATACCTGATTGAATGGACAACTATTGTGAAGATAACAAGATATACTGTGGTACCTATTACTGTTATCCTGGTATCCTGCTCTGAAGTTCTATACCAATTTCACTGCATTGTCTCAATTGGCTTTGTTCTGTCTTGTTCTGTTGTATTTTACTACCTTCAAAATAAAAAAAATATATCAAAATGACAGAAAAGCTAACATAATAGAGTTCACAGTATATGCCAGTAACAGTGTGCATTTCATTTAATCAATATAACAATACAATAAAATATATCACTGTAATCTCTGTTTTACAGATGAAGAAACCACTCAGAGAGATAAAAATATTTAAGTAGTCTGACCCTGGGCCTATCATAAATGTTGAGGATTTTCTAATCACGTTCATGTAGGCTGACAGTCCACATGCAGTTATACTCTAGCCACGCATGTTTCTGTTCTGACTTTTCTGGTTGTATTCAGTGAGCCAGGTTATTAGTGAAAAAGACAACTAGTACACAGAATTTCTTTTTCTATTGCTTACCTACCTTCAGGTTACATCCATTGTTAGTTCAGTAGACGTAGTTCTGAAATGGTGCAATTGGGCTAAATATCAGTCTTTAAAGGATATTTCTGATGTAAGTTAAATTCTTGAAGATGAATTAGTTTATTAAAAAGTTGGGATTTAGCTAAGACTAGAGTGGAGATTTTGCTTTGTTTAAGTTAGTTGAGTAAGCATAATTCAGACTGGGCTGAAATTGATTCCCTCACCTCCTACATTAGATTATAAAGCTGGTTTTCTACTTGGCACATGGGAGGTACTCAGTAAAAAGTCATGGGAATGTACAAATGCATGAGTATGTGAGTTAATTAATTAATATAAATATCTCAGAGTCTCCACTTTTTGCTTGCCAGTTCAGTTGATGACTTTCAATTGAGCAAATCTACTTACTGATTTATTTTTATAGATAGTCCTTGAGTTTTTCTTACCCACAGTGCTAGGAAGAATAGGGTCCTAGGTTTCCTACACTGTGTAGTATAGTTTGCTTAAAACAGACTCTATTCCTGACCCCAGCCAGCTGGACCATAAATGTGAGCTTTTAGTCACACAAGGGAACAATGTGACTTAGGGTCTTTGCACAATCATTGATTTGGTTTTAGAAAATTTAGTATACTCAGGTTCATATTATGGAGCAGAGTATACTGCCCAGTTGTAGAGTATTTGCCTAGCAAGTATAATAAGGTTCAGTCCTCAGCACTGCGTAATAAATAAATAAATAAATAAATAAGAAAAATTATGAAAATGATAAGAAATTACTAAAAATCTGAGTTACTAAATTTTTGTAAAGTTCAGCATATTGAAAAATGCTGTCAAAAATTATATTCCTGATTCTTTTCTCAATTATATTACAGGCTGATCCAGAATATTATCATTCATTCTGATTTTTATTAAGTGTACTTAACTGATTATTCATTTAGTGACACTGAAAAGACATTTCCAATTTGTTGCCATTTTTAATAAAAAACCCTAATGTGAAAAATTGTTTCTTGAATAATTAAGGAAAGGAAAGATGAAAATCGGACTTTAAAGTTCAGTCTTGGGTTATTAAATCTGTTTGGTCTGTTCAAGTGCTATTTATGCCTGGCAGATTACAAGTGACTTTGAGGTTGTGGACTGTACTGTTCAGATTGACACCCACAGACTCAACACAGTAGAAGCAGACCTTAGAATTCTAGGAGTTGCTTACATATTTTCCTGTAGGGTTAAGTTTTGTCTTGCAGAAAGCAAGCTGTGGTTCTACTGTTTCGGTGATTCTAGTTTTCCTACATTTGTTAGAGTTTATCTACAAGAGTACTTATTATTCTGTTTCCTTGAGATAAAGCAGATAAAGCTAATTTTATTCTTTCACCTTTAGTTTTAATTTTAATAAGCACAAATCCATGTCCGTGGAGAGACAGAATGACATGGTTATGGATATGTCTTCCCCAGAAACTTAGCTCAAGCCATTACACCCAACCCAACTTTCACCATTAGGCATTTAGAAAAAAAAAATTGTTCCCTCTGACTCAGAGTTTACATGAACTAAAGGAATCTACTATGAACATGGACTTTGGAAACTTATGAAAACACTGTTATCTTCTTCCTGACCCCTTTAACCAGAATTTATATCCAGAACTGACTGAGCAAGAGACACTACCATCATTTGAAACACTATCAATAAATATTTAATGTGGTTTTCCTCTTTCTTTCTTAGTACCATTCTGACTCAGCATTAACATTAGGATTGCTTGACTGGTGATCATAACAGATTTACTTCAAAAAATAACTCTATGAGAGGCCACAGGCTTTCTGAATTGGTTCCTTAATCCAACAACCTAGGTGACTTGATTGATTGCTCAGTATGCTGTGGGTGTTAATGATACTCTTCGCTGTATGCTCTCTCCTTTCAGGGAGGGTCTGAGGGCAGGCCTCCAACTTCCAGCAACAGGCATCTGGTGACGGCCCATCCAGCGGTGCAGCACTTACTACAGCACTCCTTAGAGTTCTTTCAGCCTGTATTGTGGTTTGAGTTTATTACCCAGTGCTTCATGTGTTGGAAGCTTTGTCCCTGTGTGGCAATGCGAGAGGAGTGGGGACCTTGAAGAGGTGGGGCCTAGTGGGAAGTTCTTAGGTGTCTGGTGGCAACCCTCGGAAGGGATTATAGTAGCTCTCACAGGACCCCTCAGTTCTCATGAGATCCATTTGTTACAACAGTGAACCCAACCCCTGAATCACTATCTAGCTTTCTAAGTGATGATGTGATTTCTTTCTCCTATTACTATGACCCCATCTATAATGAGGTCCTTTCTAAAGCCTAGCCAATGCTAATTTCATGTACTTGAGTCTTTAGAACTGTGAGCTAAGTAGACCTCTTTCTTTATAAAATTACTGAGCTTCAGTTACTTTTTGTTTCACTACAGCACCCAAAACAGGTTAATACAGCCTGTCTGGCTCCTCTGAAAGTGTGAACTCTAAAGGGCAAAAGCCAGGCCTAAATCAACTGTGGGTTCCATTCATTCCACAAACATGCATCCCACACTCCTAGTGTGCTGAGCACCAGAGTATTCCCTGGCAATGTGAAAAGGATTAGGGTGTCATCCTTGCTGTCAAATAAGCTGTTTATAAGGAGGGAAAACACGTGCTAAGCATCATAATACCTTAATAGTGTTTAATAAAGATCATCTGAATAAGACCCCACCACATAGAGACTAATAATGTCTTCTATTATTCTCTCATGCTATAGAGCATGGAAAAGCACAGGGATGTGAGAGCTGGAACTGAGGGTTGGCAGTGATGGCCAGGCCGAAGGACAAGGCTTGGGATTCATAGAAAGTGAAGTAGGTGAGTCAGTAGAGGAAATTATGATGAGTTAGGAAATTTACACTACCTAACAAAATAGAGCACCCTTTAAAGGGTTTTTATCAGAGGAAGCCCTTTTAGATATTTTTAAAATTCTAATGACACACATTAAAATGGATCAGCCAGAATAGATGAGATTGGTGACTTTTCTTCAAGGAGAAGCACCAAGGTTTGGATGAACCTCAGGTTTCTGATTTCAGTAACACTGGTGTCATGGAAACAGAGTAAACTCATGATAAACATTTAAAAAATAATCTTCCAAAGTGTGTCAAGGATCTTTAAAATGCTTATACATTTTTTCTAGTAATTTCGTGTTCAGAAAGTGGCTTAACACAAAATACATCTCTAGACCAGCATTTATGATAAGAGCTCAGAATACTTAAAATGCATTGGTGAAGTTGAAGTGCCTTGCAGTCTGCTGACTGAACAAATGTACTGTCTGCTTCCTCCTGGGATTCACCATGCTAAACCAAAGTGGAAAAATGGTTGACCTCACTCAGCTAATGGAAATGAAGAATTCATGGTGTTTGCTGCCTATGCAACAGTTACTCATTCAAGCATGATGTCTGAGGAGCACTGCAACTGCACTCTATTAGTGACAAGAAAAGTTTTAACCAACCCCCAGAGATTGCATAAGATTTGGCAAAGGACAAAATGCTAAGAAGCTTGTTTGAACAGATGGCAGGTGGCATGTGTGCACCAAGAACCCACCTGAGCGACCGTGAAAATACTGTTTCATTTCTTGTTGTTACTATTGTTGGAAAGTATTGTTACTTTTTCAGTGACTTATAGTCAATAGATTATATCTGTAAAGAGATTCTTAGAATTCATCACCTTATTGGTTGATTCTAAACTTTCAAATTATAATAGACCACTTTGAATATTTTTGGGATTTTAGGAGGAGAGTAACAGAAAATAAGAATTTGGGAGAACCTATTTTAAATATTAGCATCACTGATAACCCTCCTTATTTTATTATTTGTGTGTATGTGTGTGTGTGTGTGTGTATACTGGGAATTGAATTTAGGACCTTGTGCTTTCCAGGCAAGCACTTATGCCACTGAGCTATATCCCCAGCCCCTTATTTTATTTTTGTATTAGAAATTTAACATAATAATTCTTAAGTCTTTTTTCTTATAATACTGATATAAATTTACTTCTAAAATTGGAACCATAATGTAAGACCAGTTGCCTTGGTTACTTTTCTCATTGCTCATACAAAATACCTGAAGCCCAAAGTTGAAGAAGGAAAGGTTTATTTAGCTCACAATTTGTGGAGATTTCAGTCTGCAATCAGCTGGCTCCAAGGCAGGCTTGCATGGTGAGGGGCCACAGTTCATGGTTGCAGAAGTCGCAAAAGCAACAAGAGCAAAAAGGGGAGGACAAGCCTTTTTCCTCTCTTATATTCTAAGCAGGTTACCCGCCCTAGGGTGGGTATAGCACTCCTCACCCTCCTCTTGCACAGGCTCAGAATGTTTATAAAGTGAGGACCCTGGCCACCGCTGAGGCACTTAGTTTAAATAACTTCTTCCTCTTCCTCCTCTTCTTCTTGTTCTTCCTCTTCCTCTTCTTCTTCTTTCTCTTCCTTTCCTTCTCCTTCTTCCTCTCTCTCTCCTTCTCCTTCTCCTCCTTCTTCTTCTACTTTTGTACTGAGAATCAAACTCAAGACCTTGTGCTTGCCAGGCAGGCCCTGAGCCACTGAACTGTAGCCCTGGCCCACTTAGTTAAACTTCTGAATTTCTCAACACAATGAATCAGCCATTACAACATTATAGAGCATAAACAGCTGCCCTAGGGCATGTCCTCTATACCCTAGGATATAGAACTGTTGAGTTACTTAGTTAAGTGTCAAAACTGCTCAAGTTGACACAGTGAATCAACCATAACAATAGTTGATTACACTCACTGGGTAGTTATTGTGAATCAATTGTGTACCAAGAAATTGTAGTGGTTCTGAAAATTATATAATTATATGAAAAAATTAGAAAAATAAAAACATACTTGATTATAATAGGATGACTACAACGCAGACCTATGTCTAGTAAACAATCTTGAAAAAAATATACCAAATCATAATTATGGTCTTTTTGTCTCTTTGTCAATTTTCTTGGACCTAAAAGTCCAAGGCTTAGGGAAGGACGTCAAATCAAGCAGTATCTACCAAGCACCTCCTACATGGAAGTCAATGGAATAAGTACCAGAAGTGACCCCTCCCAAAAAAAGAAAATAGGACATGGCCCTTTCAGTTAAGAGAGTTGTCTAAGAAAGGATTAAATAACTATAGCATTTATAGAGTGTTCGGTGTGTGTTAGATTCCATCTTAATTGTGTATATATAGTTTCGTTGATGCTTACAGCAACCCTATCAGATAGGCTCAATGACTATTCATTTTACAGATTAGGGAACTGAAAGATAAGGAAATCCAAAGTCTTTGAGACTTCAGACTAGGCTGTCTGTCTCCAGAGTCCTTACTTTCAAACATTATAATGTAGTGTTTCCCAGACAAACTTCACATGTTTCAGGGCCTCTGAAGAAAAGTTAAAGAAAAATGAAAATATATACTTGGTATAAAACAGCCTATTATGCCAGATTTCTTCTACCTCATTAACTGAAGTCTTGTAAAATATGGAACATGCAAAGAATTGTCTTACTTCTATGATGTTTGGCCCAGAGAATCTAGATGTTTAATCTGACCCCAGATATTCTTAGTTGAAGGTTTATTGAACCTAAGGGATTTTTGTTGTTGATTTTATTGTTTTAAAATCTTAGCCAAAAAATGCTTTCTTTTTGGACCTGCTACCTGAAATGTGGGTAGCTGAGCAGAATTACTTGGCGGCCTTTGATCCCATTAGAGAGTTTCTAAACTGGTGGCCTGGATCCTTGAATGCAACCTGATATTAAAATAACACCAAGCTGAAGTCATTGGAGATTGTAGTGTAATGTATACATTCAGAATAACCAAGACTTGGGGAAAATAAAATGATTTTCGTTGGCTTCATTTACCCACTTGTGACTTTCCCTTGGGAGTGATTCTTAGCCAACATGCTCACATATCAGGGACATACCAAGACGTCAAATACCAAACTCTAATTTAGGGATTGTAGAAGCTGTCACAGCTTGGTTAAACAGCACTGTCTTCAATATTCAAAAAAAAAAAAAAAAAACACTTACATATGCCTGTAATGAATTTGATTTTTAAAGTTCAGCTACTTCTCTGATATTGTGTTTTATTATACACAAATCTTTGATTAATTTCATTTGGCCTTTGCCCCAGTGACCTTGTGTTTGCATGTGGCCTCAGTTTCATCTGATTTCCTGCATTTTCTTAAAGGTGGACTATGGCTTTTCGCTTTGCCCTTTCAGCAGTGGCCAGCAGACTCCAGCAAATGCAAGGACTGCAGCTCTGGCATGCATGCAGTGTCTCAGCTTGTTTTTGAATTCATTCAATCAGTGTTTGTTTGAAGTTTCTTATGGACCAGAGCAAGGCCAAAGATAGGTGAAACTAAGTGCCTCCTTAAATCTTGTGTCCTACTTGCCCACTTGCACAGTAGAGCATGTAAAGATAAAGATATGTCCCCGTCCCTCAGCACTGACCGTCCCGTGTGAGGCACCTAAATGAATCCGTTCATCACACTGTAGATGAAGCCACAGATGGAAAAAAGCAATGCTTAGATAGCATTTCCTTTAAAATAACTTACATATTTTGCTGAAAATAATATTCAGATATTCTCAGAATATGCCTAGGGAAGAATATTTTTAACTACTATTTTATACTCATAAGGGAGGAAAAGTCAGCTTCTTTTGTCTTAATGTAAAAAAAAATGCAAAAAAAAAAAACCAGAAAAGAAATACCAGAATTGAGTCAAACCTTCGAACAAATGGACTTAATAGATGTAGACAGAGTGTTCCACCCAAAAACAGAATTTACATTCTTTTCAGCTGCACATGACTGTTTCTCCAAAATAGACCACATATGAGTGAATAAAACAAGCCTAGGCAAATGCAAAAGAATCAAATTATACTACCATGCATCACAGTGGAATGAAACAAGAATTCAATAGCAAAAGAAATCACAGAAACTATGCAAACATACAGAAATTACAAAACACACTCTTGAATAATCAGTGGGTCACAGTGGAGATTAAGACAGTTCCTAGAATAAAAAGGTAATACCAGTACAACATACTAAAAGTTAGGGGACACAGTGAAAGCAACCCTATGAGGGAATTTTATAGGGGTAAGAGTCATATCACAAAAATAGCGTGAGCTGAAATAAATAATCTAATAATGCATTTTAAGGTCCTAAAAAACAAGAACAACCCAAACCAAAACTTGTACAGTGAAAGAAATTTAAAATATCAGAGTATAAATTAATGAAATGGAGACTAAAAAAAAAAAATACAAAGACTCAATGAATCAAAGAGTTGGTTCTTCAAGAAAATAGACAAACTCTTAGCCAGTCTTACTGCCCCCCCCATAAAAGAAAAGAAAAGACATCAATTTTTATGCAATTAGAAATGAAAATTGTGACCAGGTGTGGTTGTGTACCCTTAATTCCAGCAATCAGGAGGCTGAGACAGGAGGGTCACCACAAGTTCAAGGCAAGCCTGCACTACACAGTGAATTCAAAGCCAGTCTGGACTCTATAGCAAGACCCTGTCTCAAAAAAAAAAAGAAAAGAAAATGATGAAATCACAATGGAGACCACTGAAAATTATTAGCAGCTTCTTGATAAACACTAATGCCAATCAACTGGAGTACTCAGAATTCATGGAGAGATTCCTAGATAAATATGAATTGCCAAAACTGAACCAAAAGACTTTAAAATGTTGAATAATCCAGTAATGGGCAGTGAAATCGAAGCAGTAATAAAAAATACATACCAAGAAAAGCCCAGGACCTAATAGATTCACAGCCAAATTCTATAAGAACTTAAGCAAAGATGTAATACCAGTATTCCTCAAACTGTTTAATGAGATTGAGAAGGATGGAATACTTCCAAACTCATTCTCAAAAGCTAACATTATCTTGATCCCAAAACTAAACAAGGATCCAACCCCAAAAAAGAACAATAGGCCAATTTCTGTCTTGAACATAGGTGCAAAAATGCTTAACAAGATATTGGCAAACAGAATTGGACAAATCATCAGAAGGATTATACACCATGACCATGTAGGTTCCATCTCAGAGATGCAAGTATGGCTCAACGCATACAAATCAAAGAATATAATTTACCACTGTTAGGACTTGTATCTAGATGTTCCCTCAAAGCCTCATATACTCATAGATCTTTCTAGAGCTGACTGGACTACATGTGATACTGGAATTAAGGTCATATGGTATTAAATTCTTCCACTAATTGTAATTAGAATAGTTGTAGGTATGGTTGAACGGATTTACTGAAGATGGAAGCACCCACACTTTGTGGATGGCAACACCCAAAAATCTTGTAGCTCTTAGAATAAAAAGAGAAAGGCAGGCTCACTACTGTTGCCACCACTGCCACATCCTGCCGTTTCTGCCAAGGAGTGTTTCTCCTGAGCTATTCCTCTTTGCTAGGCCACCATGCCTTGGAACCAGCTAACTATGAACTAAAATGTCTACATACTGTGAGCTTACATAAATTTTTCCTGTGTTAACTTGTTGGTTTAAGGTATATTGTCCCAGCAATGAAAAAGTAACTAAAATAACCACATAAACAGAAGGAGGAACAAAAATCACATCAATTCTATAGCTGCAGAAAAAGCCTTCAGCAAAATCTAACATTTATCATGAGAGAAACCCTGAAGGAAATAGGCATAGAAGGTCTGTATTGTGACTTGACAAAAGCCATTTATGAGCAACCTATTGCCAATATCATATTAAATGAGGAAAAGCTAAAAGCCTTCCCTCTAAAATCAGGAACACAAGGATGCCTTTTAGCACCCCTGTTCAACAAGTTCTCAAGACATTAGCCAAAAAATCTAATAAGACAAAGAAATAAAAAGGACACATTTTGGAAAGGATAAAAAGTATCATTACTTGCAGATGATTTGATCCTTTACTTATAAGACCCAAAAAAATTTACAAAAACACCCCTAGATTTAATAATCAAATTCAGCAGAATAGTCAAATTCAGAATATAAAGTAAGCACACAAAAATCAATAACATTTTTATACACTAAAAATGAACTGACTTAAAGATCAATTAGGAAAAAATACCATTCACAATTGCATCAAGAAATTAAACATTTAGTTGATAATCTAACTATGGAAGTGAAAGATCTCTACAAAAAATTACACAGACTGAAAAAATCAAAATGGAAAAATGTTCCCTGTTCCTGATTATATTTCCAAAACTGGTAATCAAATTTAATTCAATCCCAATCAAAGCTGTCATTCTCACAACAATTCTAAAATTTAAATGGAATCAGAAGAGTTCCAGAAGAGCAAAAGCAAATGCAAAGGAAACAAGAAACCGGTTCACCCTTCCTGTGAGCTGGCCAAAGCCATGCAGGTCCCAGGAGGATAAATGAGCCAGTTCACCCTTCCTGTGAGCCAACCAGCACCCAGGCTGAAAGACAAGAACACCCCTCTACCCGCTTAACCAAGCAGCTGATTCATAGGAACACAGGCTGAATTGTTAGCAAATGAGGTACATAAACAACTGAACGCTTGTTTTGTTTGATAGCTTTGCAGGACTAAAGCCGGTAGTCTGAGCATTTATTAAGAGAACAATGCAGTATAGAAAATATGAGGGATTTCCTTTTGTCTTGTTTTTGAAATCCAGTATTGTTCCCACTGTTTGTTTTGTTTGATCTTATTATGTCTGATGGTATGGGCAGCAATTTTGCAATAACAAGAGACATTTATGATAGCCATTGATGATTTCCTATTATCCTGTTTTGAAGCCCTGTATCACTTTCACTGTTTTGTTTTGATTGGTTTATTCTGCTTTATTTTGGTTTGGTTACATTCTCTTTAAAATAAAGGTTGTAAAAATTGCAAAGCAGTTGACATCATAATCCCAGACATGAAATTATACTATAAAGCTAAAGTGATTACAGTACCATGATACTGACACAAAAAGGGAATGTGGGTCAGTGGAACAGATTAAAAGAAGCAGAAACAACCCAGGCACATACAGCTTTTGGATCCGTGACAAGGGACCCAAAAGCATACATTGAAGGAAAGACAGCCTCTTTAATAAATGGTGGTGGGAAAACTGGATATCCATATGCAGAAGATTACATCTAGACCCATGTATCTCACCATGTGCTAACCTAAAATCAAAATGGATCAGTGAACTAATACTAAAACAGAAACACTTAATCTGATGGAAGATAAAATAGGTACAATTCTAGAAGACATAGGTGTAGGAAGGTCCTTTCTGAACAGAATCTCAATTGTAGAAGAAATAATACCAAGAATCAACTGATGGGATCATATTAGATTTAAATCTTCTGCATAGCACATGATACAACCACAGAATGAAGAAACAATCTACAGAATGAGACAAAATTTTTGCCTGCTATTCCTTGGACAGAGGACTAACATCAAGAATATATAAAGAACTAAAAAAAAAAAAAATAGACCATCTCCAAGTAAAAGACCCAATCAAAAACTAGCAACAAATTAATAAACACGTCTTAGAAGAAAAAGCACAAATGGGCAACAAATAAATGAAAAATGCCCAGAATTGCTGGACATTAGAGCAATTAAAGTTAAAACTGCACTGGGATAACATCTTACCTCAGAAACAATAGCTATCATCAAAAATCTAAAAATAACAAATGCTGGTGAGTATGTGGGCAAAAAGGAACTCCACTACATTATAAGCTAGTACAACCACTATGAATGTCAGTATGAACATTCCTCAGAAAACTAAAAGTAGGAATTCCATTTGGCCCAGCTATCCCCCTTCCAGCTATCTTCCCAAAAGCATTAAGATCACGTTACAGAGATACATATATACCCATGTTTATAGCAGCACAATTTATAATAGCTAGATGAATAGATAAGGAAAATATGATACTTATATACAATGGAGTACTACACTACCATAAAGATTAACTAGAGAGATTTGTAGGTAAGTGGGTGCAACTTGAGAGCATAATGTTACATGAAACAAGTCACACAAACTCATATATTAAAGGGTTTCTCATACATATTAACATATACATACATACATTCATATATGTATGTATGCACACATATACACACATATATTTGCACACATAGAGAAAAATGGCAGAGAGACGAATAGGAGGTAGAGAGAATTCAAATGCTTCCCCAAATTATAGATTCTCTGGTTTTAAAAACATTTCATTATATATGCTTTGTTTCATTTATACTAAAAGTTTATGTCAGCTCATTGATAAGAAAGTTCATATTATCTATTTGTTCCTTTTTTTGTAGAAATCTTTTGGGTTTATATCTTGTACTGAGAAATTACTTTGATAATAACAGTACACAATGTAATAACTTGTTATCCTCATTTGGTTATGAAAATATGTTTTTTGATAAGTGAAAGATGCAGGGGTAAAAATATGCAAATCATAAATGAATTTACTGTCTTACTACTTTGAATGTGTTTTCTTAAAATCATAGTCAAGTTGTTTTGTTGGATAGAGAGAGCTCATTTCTCCTCTAGATTCTAGCTTAGCATTTTGGGAGTCAGAGGGAAAAATTCCTTTGTGAGGGAGACCTGACCCTTGAGTTCATGTTTAATGACTTAGTCCTGTAGATTAACTTCTAAGGAAGCATGGCACTTTGCCCTGCTTGCTTTCCGTCTTTCTAATAAAGTCTGGTACTGATTATGGGGGCAGCCCCAACCTGTGGAAAGCATTGGTGCAGATCGCCTGGTATTGGCAAGGGCTACACATGCAAGTATGTTTATTACTTCGGAACATACCTTTTTATTATGCTGTACATACCCCTCCATTTCTAGTCAGCAGGCTTTGGAAATATAAATAATTTAGAAACAAGTTTCTGTTCTGTTTTTAAATATTCTTAATTTCTTCTTAATTACAGAGCAAAGAAATTGCATTCCAACTTCATGAGGATTTAATGAAGGTTCTTAATGAGCTTTACACGGTAAGCACATAATCTTTCTTGTTTTGCATGAATTTTTGGTTCACATTTCACATTTGTGGAAATGCCACTCACCTTAGCTTTCCTTCACTGTGACAAAACACCTGAGAAAATCAACTTGAAGGAGCAGAAATCTATTTGGGCTATGGCTCCAGAGGTTTCCGTTCAGCTGACCTCGTGGCTCTGAGGTGGTGGTGAGGCGGCACATCATGGCCAGGAGCACGTGAGCACCTGAGCTGCATTCTTCATGGTAGTCAGGAAACAGGACAAAGAGAGCTGGAGTTTACACAGAGCTCCTCTCCCGACACTCATGATACTCGGAATCTGTAAATAAATTAAACCAATCACAAGGCTAGTGCTCTCATAATCCAGTCCTCTCTCAAATGCCCCTCTTCTGAACATCTCACACGGGGGGCCAAACTTTCCCCACATGAACTTTTGGGTGGTATTTAAGCACCAGACATTGAAAAAAACTGGTTTGTGCTTATATTGTTTGATCAGTATTATGCATGCCTATATCTTGTAATCTGAGCAACTACTTTGAAGATAAAAATACGTAATATATTAACCATTGTTAATTTCCAATTATCTTGTTTTGGAATTCTGTATCATTGTGATTTTTTTCTCTTTAAAATGAAAAAAACAAACAAACAAAACAGAACCAAATATTAATACTCCTCAATTTAGAACTTGCTCCAAACCAGAGCATCAATAGATGAGATATATGGTTTACCTGTTTGAAATAATAGAATCAATTAGATGAATGTATACTACTATATTTTCTTGCTGCTCTCTCATTTTGAGAGACCTTTTTGAAGTATGTGGGGGGATGGATATCAGCATACTTTAAGAAACTATTGTACAGATATCACAAACATGTTTTTAACTGGTTGGATCATATGGGATCTTTATGTATGTTCAGTTCCAAAATACTCTGTTTTGAACTGGGACTCAAGGAATTTAGAGTTGCTTCATTATGTATATTTTAGTTTCTTTGTGGGGGAGCATTTTAGTTCAGTTGCTTGACTAATGATGTATTATATTAAAATTACATTTTTGTGGTCTTTTTTTTCTTCCTTACTATAGTTTTCTTTTTTAACTTACATTTTATTTAGTGCATTGGTTATAATTATAAAAAAAGATTAGTATTCTTATACAATGGAGTACTATAAAGAAAAATTCGAGGCTTTTACAGGTAAATGGGTATCACTAGAAAACATACTCACAAGTGAAATAAATAAAACTTGCACATGTAAGCACCATATTGTCTTCCTAGTGTAAAAAACTGAATAAAGAAGATCTTAAATCTACAATAGATATTGTGAAAGGGAAAGAAACTGCTTAAAGGGAAAGAACAACTGGGATAGGAAAAAAGAGAAAAGAAGAAAGGGGGGAAAGTATATATGTACACATACACACACAAGACAGCTAAGATAATTGTACTACTATTCCTATTAGTTCATGGAAAGAAAATGTGAGTGTTTATATTGTTTGATCTGTTTTACATGCCTGTATCTTCTAATCAGAGCAACTATTTCCAAGATAACAATATGCAGCATAATGACCATTGTTAACTTTCTATTATCTTGTTTTAAAATTCTATATCATTTTTATTGCTATTTCATTTTTACTGTTTTTTCTTTTAATCTCTTTAAAGTAAAAATAAATAAATAAGAAAGAAATTAAATACTTTTAGATGCCTTTGTTTAAAAAGAACCAATGCCAGTGGAGTTACAAGTTGGAATTAGTAATATGCCACGTAATTTTTTATGCCTACTGACCATATTTTGAAACAAAAATTTCTTTTTGAAGTTTTTAAGTAGTTGTTATTTCAAAAAGAATAAAATAATATAGTGAGAAATGAATATTACCAATTTGTACTAACATTTCCATTGTGCACAGTTATTTGAATTTTTATTTACAGAAAAATTAAGCCCAGGACTTAATATTAAAATATGATTGATGATTTATAATTTTCATTTGTTCTTTAAAAACCCATGCATGTACAATATAATTTGGTGAATTACATTTTTAATGCCCCATGGACATTTGTTAGTTAAAGGAATCTATAAATTAAAATTTTATATAATAGTGACATCTCTATAAAGTGAGATTTTTATTTTTTGTGTATGATAAATCTGCATGTTACAGACAAACTTACTACAACTGTATTTATGAGTCAAATTGACAATTTGTGTGTTCATTTCTCCACCAGAAACTTTTCATTTTACATGCAACCTCCAAAAGCCACATTATAAGGCATATGCATTTACCAAATACCTAACTCTAAAAGTTGAGTTTTAGATTACAAGGGCCAATTACCTGTCTATGCTTTATGTGATTTGTTAATTTCTGATAACCCAAGATATCAACCATTTGTAGAAGCTGTGTAATTTAAAAGTTAATTGAGCGTTGTGCCTCTGAGACTTTTAAAGAAGAACAGCTGAAATTCTGTGTCCTCTTTTATTATTGAACTATTTAAAACAAAGCCCTCTTGGTACTTTCTTTGTGGTTTACTTTGCTGGGGCATTGTTTTACCTAAAATATAAACTCATCCTGAATGCTATGAAAAAAACAAGTCTGCTGGTTATTAGAGCATCATGGACAGAAACCTGCTGTTGATGGGCTAAAAGTAGGTTTTGCTATGAGAATAGCAGTAGACAAGGTAAACTTGATCTTCAGATACAAGAGAAGTCAGGAGAATGGCATTAGATTTGTATCTTGGTGAAGGCAATGTATAGTGACATTCTCCTAGATATATTCTATTAACCGTACTTAGACATTTAGCAGATTCTGTATAGTTGGAACAAGTCAGCTGACCTATTCTCAAAATTCTCATCAACAGTCTGAAAGCCTAAAGGTGCTGGAAATCTGGAAATGGCTACCAGCGTCTGAGTGAGCTTGTCAGTCTTTTAATCTTAGAATCAGTAGAGGAATTAAAGGATAGAGGAGACAGGCAATGAGGTTTTAATTATGTCATTTGTAGATCACTTTGAGCTTCTGGAAAAATTTTTTACTTTAACCAGAAAGCATGCTCAGCCCAATCCAGAGGTCATAGTTCATAGGGAAAAGACTTCTGATCCCTCTTCCTACCCCTGCCCCTCTCTCTCATGAATGAAAATATGTTCTTTTGTTCTAATAGGAAATGGCATTTTGTCTCTGTCTTAGTTACTTTTTTCTTGTCACTGAGACAAAATACCTGATGCCCAAAGTTGGGAAAGGAAAGGTTTATTTCTTATAGTTTTTGGAGGTTTCAGTCCATACTCAGTTGACTCCAAGGCAGGGTGGCATTGCACGGCCACAGTTCATGGTGGCTGCAAACAACAGGCGGAAATCAGCAAGAGAGAGAGAAACGCCTTCTTCCTGCCATTACATTGTATGCTGGCTCCTACTAGTGCTATGCCGTCAAACCAAGTGCTAGATAATGAACCAATCACAAATGCACAATGCAAATGCATAAGGCCTGGGGGGGCCACCAACATAGACCATGACAATCTCCTTATACTTCATATTCACACACACAAATTCTGTCTTCTTCAGATGAAATCAATGCATCATACGCAGTTTATAGCTGGCTATGTGGCTCAGTGGCAGAACTAGGTGACAGCCCGTGCAAGATCAAGGGCTTAATCCCCAGCACCAAGAGCAAGCCAGACCATGTCCAGTTTATACTAGGGAAGAGTAAAGATGAGATGTGTTTGAACAGTGGACCAGGAGTTGAGGAAGTATGGTTTAGGACAGTGATGGCGAACCTTTTAGAGCTTTCAATGATACAAACAGCCCGCTGCAGTGCACATGCTATAGGTTCACCTCCACTAGTTTAGGGAATATACAAACATTGACTGGTATTTTGGTTATAAATGAATAATATAGTTGCATTGTGGATGGAATTTTTGTGCAATAGAGTGTACAGTAAATACTCTGATAATCGAGTAATGAATGCTAAAATAACAGACATAAATTAGATAACTGAGAATGCTACTTAATTGCCTTCTCAGATTCAATCATTTTTAATGTTTGAAATTCCTTGGTAGTTAAAGGCGAACATTTCAGAAGTATATTAACTTCTTTACACCAGTGGGATAGTTTGTTAAGTTACAGTCGACCTTAGCAATTAGTGAGATTCTGATTAGTGGACTTCCAAAATATGTCATCCTAACTGTAGTTTACACAGCAATTGTTGATATTTCTAACATTCCATGAGAAGGCTTTGTCCAATAAGATACAAATGCCCAGTAAGATGAAAAGAAATATATCTTTTATGATTATTTATCCTTAGAGTGAACTGAATCTGATCAGTCCAGCTTGTGTGGATGATGTGATAGCTGTCATATGATAACATGACAGATAGGTGCTACGATAGAGTACAGGATATAAAATTGAGAGAGCCTGAAGCCTTGGCCAAGGGGAGGAAAGATGTGTAGGTCCTCTTCTGTCTTTTTGCCCTATTTTGATTTTATTTGGGAAAAAAAAAAGGTCTCAAAAAGGTTTCAAACGTCACTTGGATATCGAGAACATGAAGAGGGGCAGCCTGCAGTGAAGATTAGTTTGACCATGAATTATGGAGGTACTCAAAATAATGGCATGAATAAGTTTTAAGTTTATATTTTCTCACACATAAGAGAAGTCCACACCATGTCACCCTATTGCTGGTACTTAAGATTACACAGAGCCCTTCAAGAATCAGGCTCCTGTCTGTTCAGAGAACCCCAGTTGCACCATTTGTCTTCACAGTTCCAGGTAGTTTTGTAAAGCTTCAGCAGTTACCTCTGCATCCCTGCAAACAGACTGGAGAAAAAGAAGGGCAGGCCCCTTGCCTTGTAAGGAAACTGGATGTAAATCTTACATTACACTTTCAGATACACTCCATTGATTCAGACTTATAACAGAACCTCAGAAAGTCCCAAAGAAGTCTGGAAATGAGTCTTTCAGTCATTGTTAGGCATTTTTAAAAACGTAGATTCCATTACTTTGGAAGAAGAGTTACTTATACATAACTAGCCATGGCTGTTGGAGGAGCTAATGTTTGTTGGATGCTTACAATATACGTGCTACTACTGTGCTCAGTACACTACTTACATTGTCTCACTAACACAGTATCATCATGAGGTGGTTGCTGTCATTATCATCACCCAACAGCCAAGGAAACTAGGAGTCCAGAGGGACTTACCCAAGGCCACACAACTCATAGAAAAGGGAGCTCTCCCGTCTAGTTCTGGCTCCAGAGCCTATGCTCTTTACTGTCACATTATCTCCCTCACTATAGTTTTGGGGAGCCATTTTCCAAGATCTCCAAATGTTAATGCCACTCCTACAACACAGAGAAATTAAGAATCTTATCACCTGCTCACTTATATTTTTTACAGTCAAGGGCATTAACGTTGTTTTAACAAAAATGTAAGTGAAAAATTGAGCATGTGGCATGCTGGCAACCTGTACTTCTTAGAAATGTTAATTTAAATATCTAACAGACAAGCTTGTTGGGCTAGAAAGTGAAAGAGTAAACCAAGATCCACAGACTCCCTTGCTGAGTCTAGTATGGTCGTTCACTAACTTTTGAGTTGAACATTTAAAAGAGAGCTAAACGGTAGAATTAGCAAGTTTGAGCGCAGGGTTAAGAAACCAGGGAAAGTGTTACGCCGTAATGAAACAAAAATGGCTAGACTGACAGTCACCAAACCTGTATTTGAATCTCAGCTTCAGCAATTGCTAGTTGTATGGTCCTGAAAAATTATTTAGCCCCTGTATTTGTCTGGGTTTACCATAGCAACAGAATTCTGTGTGTGTGTGTGTGTGTGTGTGTGTGTGTATGTGTGTTGTGTGTGTGTGTGTGTGTGTGTGTGTACAAAGTAATTTATTATAAGGAGTTTGCTCTCAATTGTTATGGAGGCTGAAAAGTCCAAAATTCTCTGTCAGTTGGGAACCTGGATCTTAGATGAGCCAATGGTGTAAGTCTAATCTGAGTCCAAAAACTCTGAACCTTGGTGAGCCAGTGATGTAAATCCACACCAACTCCAGGTCTAAAATCAGAAGACTCGTTGACAGAGTGTCCACCTTCAAAGACGTGTTTGCTAGATTTGCATTATTGTGACAAAACACCTGATATTATCAACCTAAAATAGGAAAAATTTATTTTGGGTCATAGTTTCAGAGGTTTCAGTCCGTGATCAGGTGGCTCCATTGTTACTGAGCCTGTGGTGAAGCAGTGCATCATGGCACAACAGCATAGTAGATCACTGCTGTTCACCTTATGACACCCAGCAAGCAGAGAGAATGAACCGGGGAGGAAAGGGATGGGGATAAGATGTCATATCCCCATGACCCATATCCCTATCACCTCCCAGAAATGTTTCTGTCACCTCCCAGTAATGCTGCAAATTGTAAAATCCAATGGATTAATCCATTGCGGAAGTCAAAGCCTTCATGATCCAATCGCCTCTCTAGGGCCCACTTCTGAATGTTGTGGAATTAAGAATCAAGCCTTCAATATGTGAATTTTTAAGAAACACTTCATATTTAAGCCACAAGGTCATCATACAGAGTCAATTCTCTCTTACTCAGCATTCATGTTCCATGTAGGCAGTGAATGGATTGTATAGGGTCCAGATACATAGGGAGAACAGTTTGATTACTCAGTGTCCTGATTCAGTTATTAATTTCACCTAGAGTCACCTTCACAGGCAGACACAGAGCAATGTTCCACCAAATAATGGGATACTCTGTGGCCTGCTCAAGTAGACACATGAAATTAGCAGCCTTGGAGAAGGGTGAGTGCTTCAATCAGTCCTGTTACTTTCTGGCTGTGTAAAACCCTTTATCTCAGGTTTTCATGTGTAAAGTGGGGACCATAACAACACTCAACTTTTAGAGTGAAGAATAAATGTTGTGAAGACCAGTTGTTTCAGTCAGCATATATTTTTTGAATGTTTCCTGTGCCAGGCACTGTTAGACGTACTGTAGATACAACTGAATAAAAACACCATGTATTTCCTCTCAAGGCCTTTGTATTCTAGTGAGGAAAGATAGCTACTAAACAAATAACTGTATAATATGGCAGGTATAAGTGCTAAGAGTAAAAATAAAGCTGCATTAATACAGATTAAAGCATTCAAAACAGTGCCTAGCACATACTAAATGTTTAATAAATGTCAATGGTTAGTAGCATCTTCTTTATTATCAGCAAAAGAAGTTGGTAACTGCTACTTCTGTGACTCATAGAGTAAATGCAGAGGTAAAGAATATATATATATATATATATATACATATAGTCAATATATATATGTGTGTATATGTATAATGAATATTTGTAACAAAAGAACAAGAACGGTAGCTTCCTAAGAACCCTAAATCCATAGTAAATGTCATTAGGGCTGCTGCACTGGGGAAGGGGGAGTGAAAAGGTAGAAACAGAAAAATGATGACACAGAAAGTGGAAGAAAATACTCAAAGCAAAATTTTCAATTCATGGGGATATGATGATTTCAAGTGTGAAGACTGTCCCAATACCAAAAGCTCAAAACATTATACTGTGTTTTAGCGGCACACCGTGTGCCATTATTTGATCTCGATTAATATTTCTTTAACTTCTCTAGGTTTAACAGCAGTTTACAATATAGTTTGCTGTCCTCAGTAGGCCAATTTTAACAGAGATGAACAGACACCATGATAAAAACACGACATGGACTATTAATTATGTGTAACATTATCACAGTGTCTGTACATCAGCAGCATACATAGCCATCCATCCTCAATTAAATCATGGGGTGAAGAACTGGGAAAATGAAGGTTTATTCAGTCCTTCCCATTGTGCTGGCACATTATCTTTCTATTCCTGTTTCACAGCACCTTTACGAGACAGGTATTATTCCTAATCCCAGTTTTACATGTAGGATCTGGGCCTCTGAGGAATTAGCTCAGAATCAGACATTCAATAAATGACTCATCCAAACTCTCAACCCAGTCTAGCCTCAAAGCCATCAAGGCCCATCACCAGTCCCCCACTAGTCAGCTTCCTGAGGGAAAGCTGTGCAGGAAAAGGAGTGGAGGAAGGGCAGAGCCAATGAATAGATGGAATTCACAGGTACACACTTGTTACTTGTAAAACCTGATCCTGTTTTCCACACCTGTATGTGGATTACAGAATTGATAAACCCAAATGGCTTTGCCTATTCGGCTTTAATGTAGGATATGTCTATTTTGAGTGCCTCTGAAAAAGATAATTTTTTAATTCAATTTTAATGTTATATGTGTTGGCACTACCTGCCAGGTGTGTGTTCATATGCAGTAGCTCTGCAAATATCCATTATCTCGTTCAACGTTTTGTCTTGCTTGACTCACCTTTGTGTTCTTTCCGAGAAAACCTCTGATTTGCCTAGCAAATGTAAACAGCAGTCAAAGCTGTTCCTCTTACATGTCTGCTCAGCAGCTTTTCCAAGATGTTTGCAAAATGGACTTGCCAGTGAAGCAGAATCCACTCTAGCCTTGGCATATCTTTGGGGTACTTATCTCTGAAAAATATTAAAATGCAGAGAGCCAGTTATTTTTTAGAGGGACTGAGAGGGAAGATGCTGTTTATTATTTTGAGTCCTTCTCTGAAAATTGAGCCTCAGAGAACAGCAGAAGCCAGCTCTGGGAATCTCTCACAAACCTAGAGCTAACACTGTCCTCTTTAAAGAAGAAACTCGCCCCAGGCAAGGTCGAAGAGTCTTTCTGAAAGAGCCCCAGAGGCTTTCCACCTCCTATCAGAAGATTTTTTTTCTGAGTGAGCCTCAAAGAAGTTTTTAATTTTTTTTTTTTTTTTGCTAAGTATTTATTTTAGCTCAAGGGCATTTTGAGTATTTGAAATATGCATTTCTATAATAAGAAGGAAAATTCATTCCTTGGAGATGGACTACAAAAAGGCCTGAATTAGAACAAAACACAGAACAAAGGTTCATAAGGATTAAAGAATATGTAAAAAACTCCCCAAGTGAAAATCTCTTTTGAATATCACATTCTCCAGGGTGCCACCTGGAAAGCTTTTTTAAAAGCTGTGTATTTAGAGCTCTTGGACTGACGATGTGTTCTCGTGTACCTGGACTGATTGCTAGACGCTTGAATGGAAAGAAAGAAAAGTGTCAGGATCATCTGACTCCCTGCCAACAACCTCTGAATTCTAATCTTGGCTTTGATACTGACTTTGGAGATTAGTTAGCAAATTTAACCCGCTCCATTTTCCTGGCCAAGTGATTGAGATTTATAAAATTACCATTTCAAGGCTCCATGATGACAGCTGTTTGATAAAAACTTTGTATGTAGATATCTTTCAGTACATCCTGCTAATTAACGATGCCAGCTGCTCCCTAGCTCCTGCTTGGGCATTTGATTTTCTTACTAAAACCTGAGAATTAGTTATGGTGGGAGTTTTTTTTCTCCCATGGTTAAATACACATATTTATTCTATATGATTTTTGAAAGGATTCAATATTAAATGTTTTTACAATTTTATACTCTGACTTAAAATATGATTAGCATTTTGGTTTATTTTTCTAAAACATAAATAAATTATTCCATGATATTTATTCACAGATGAATATCTATTCACAAACTTTAGCCATCCATTTGTTATTGAATTTTTTATTAGTAATATTCACAGAACATACTGTTTATGTTCCTAGTGAGGACTTGGCACGTGTATCTATGCATCTTTACACATCCCCTTTTCCTCCCTTTTCTCCCCTCTCTTCATCTCTCGAGCTCACTCCTATTTGAGAAAGAGCAATCTATTTCCTGTTATCTGTCTTTTATTTATTTAAACTTGTGTGTCTGATTTCTTTCATTTAACATGATGATCTCAGGGTGCATCCATTTTCCTTTAGATGACTGGAGTTTATCTTTCTCTGGGGCAGAGCAGTTCTCCACTGTGTATAAACATTTGCTTTATACATTCACCTATTGATGGGCATACAAACTGCTTCCAAAATTTAGCTGTTACGAATTGTGCTGCTATAAACATGGGCATGCTGTATCCTATAAGTAGGCGGTAAGAGATTCCCCCTTAAAAATTAATTTGGCTAGGAAATGAAAAAACGTAGTTTCCTAAAACCAAAAAACTATAAAATGTTTCATTTTAAGAATCTTTGTCAACAAAATATTCTATCCAAACACTATATGCTGAAATACAGTATTGTGACCTTTAAATGATTACAGTGCTTTGATAGCAAGTATCTTAATTAGATGCTTAGTTGTTTATATTTGGTAGTTAAGGTGTGTGGTTTTTTTTATCATGACTTAGCAAACCCATATATATGTGTATAACATATGTGGTATAAATATGGGATTAAATACAGATGGTACTTGCCAAAACATAGAATACATTATGGTCATTTTCTTTAGCTTTACTATCTCAAAATCAACCAGAAATGTTACAGAATGTAAATATTTAAAAAAAAAAAATCAAGGAAATCAAGCTCTAAATCAAGTGACCCAGGTCACATGCTTTCCCAACTCATCTGATTATCTGACTTTAAGACTCACAGGCCGATAATATTTTAGCACTAAATGAACCTTTAGAAATGATTGAATAAAAAAGAAATGATCAAATTAACCTCATTTTAGAAGAATATCACAATATGCAGAGATATTAAGTGATTCATTAAAGTCTCAGAGCTAATTCAAGGCCAGGTTAGAACTGAAATTCAGATTTTATTTAAATTCAGGGTAGCAGTTATGTTTCCGTGAGGTGCTTACTCCCCAGCCAGGAGCTTGAGGTGAGATGGTACCGGTTCAGGAGGCTTTCAGCATAGCAAAAGTGCTGAAGCAAAGGTAGACTATTAGCTAATCCTATGTGCAAGGTACTATTCTAAGCATGTTATATAATTAGCTCTTCAAATTCATGCAGCAGCCCTATGAGGCAGGTGAGGCACAGAGATGTGAAGTTCCTTGCCCAAGGATACACTGCTAAGAAGTCTCAGCAGGTTGTCCCACACACTGTACTTTTAACCAATGACTGTAATAAAAAGCAGACAGTTACAGTTAGCCCTGTATACCTATGAGGTCCACATTTGTGGATACAACCAAACATGTATCGAAAATATTCGAAAAAATATCAAATGATATTTTTTCGAATATTTTCGAAATATACAGACTTTTTGTTCTTTTCCTTATCCTCTAAACTATATAGTATAACACCTATTTACCTAGCATTTCCATTTGATTAGATATTATAAGTAATCTAGAGATGATTTAAGATATATAAGAAGAGATATATGTAGGTTATATACAAATATTGTATATAACCTACATTGTACCATTTTATAAAAGGGCTTGAGCATTTGCACATAGATTTTGGTATCTATGGGGTATCCTGGGACCTGTCCCCTATGGATACTAAGGGATGACTGGTCTATGCCAACAGATAAATTCAGGTAGAAAGCTTTGGCAATCCAGGGAGAAGGTTATAGTGAGATTTGAGAAAAATCACTGCAGAAAAGGTCTTCAAACAGACTTGAAAGGACAGCCAAGCTCTCAGTAGTAGGAGCGATGAAAGAGAGGTACAGACATTGAGGCAAAAGGAACAGTGTGAGTCAAGGCATAGAGCTGGAAAAGGCACAGGATACATTCATCGAATTTCCCTCTGGTGTCACATCCATACAGGGAGAAAAACAGAAGTTGAATGATTTCAAGACATTTACTAAAATGATTGTAAAAATTATAGGTACAAAAATAATGTCTAGGCTCCCATTCAAAAACAGTTTGAAAAGTCAAAGCTTCTATGTGTAGATTAACAAAGGCCCCTCGTATTTTTTTTTCTTCTTCTTTTTCTTTTTTAATAACCAGAGGAATAAGTATTCAGTTTGAAGCAAGAGGATATGTGTCACATTCCAAACTATTTTTCATTAAAAGACTCCTACACTAGTTTTCCTTTTAGTTGAAGCTGCCATTCTGAGTATGGGGCTTTTGTTATTTTAAGATCTCAAGTGTCTTGTGTCCTCTGTTTAAATATTTCATATAATAAACCTCATAACTTAGATACCTAATACACACATGCAACGTTGAAGAAGTGTGAAACATTTCCCTGGAAGGAACTAAATATTTAAAGCTACAGGTGACTTTGAAATTCTAGTAGTAAACTTGGTGGCTTTTCATTATATATGTGCTTTCATTATATATGTCCTTCAACATAGCCAACTGCTTGAAACTTTCCTTTGCTACCAAAGATTCTTGCTTAGCTTCTGCTGCCGATGTGTTCATTGTGGCCTGGTGATGTGTATTCTGTGTGCAAACTCTTGGGCATTTTCTTTCAGTAGATTAAAGTTGTATTTCAGTGCCTCCAAAGACTTCATATGAAAACGTTTTTTGATACAAGACCTTTCTGCATGACCTTCTCTTTCACTGACTTTCTCTATTGACTTGTTGGGTAAGGATTAAGTCTTTGTGGCTCAGTTTCTTTGATCCAGAAAGAAAAAACCATCCCTGTGCTTCCCAGGTGTGTAAAAATAAACAAGTGAGCATTAGCTGGCTAGGGCTATTATGAGCTTAAAACATACTGCCCGAGTCTGAGCTGCTGCAACAAAAGACGATAGACGTATAAAGAATAAAAAATTATTTCTCTCAGTTCTGGAGGCTGAGAAATTCAAGGTTGAGCCATTAGCAGGTGGGAATGTCTAGGGAGGGTCTGCTTCTACTGTCATAAGCAGCATCTACTTACTGTGTCCTCACTTGGTAGAGGGAAAAGAAATCTGTCTCAGGCCTCTTTTGTAAGGACACAAATGCCATTCATGATGGCTCTGCCCAATTGCCTAATCACTCTCATTGTATTTTCCTAATCCCATCACCGTGGGAGTTAGGATTCTAAGATACTAATTTGAGGAAACACAAACACTCAGACTTTATGGATATGATAGAAGGGAAGGGGAAGTTATTAATTACAATAGCATTCACTAAACATGCACAGTGTACCAATTACCATGGCAAATACTTGACATGTATTAGTTTATTTTATCTCCACAAAAACCTTATAGGTACTATTATTCATAATTTAGAGGTGAGAAATCTAAGGAGAAAACAAGGCAAGACAAATGAGGCAGCCTGACTTCTGAGCTTAATTATTAGGATTATTCATAAATAAAATGTTTTAAGTATTCTTCTTTGGAGAAGTTTGCCCAGCAAATATGTACAGAGGGGTTGCCAATTGTAAGGTTGTAGAATTTATGGAATTCAATTATCTGGCCTTGTCCCAAATCTCAGAACTTGCACCCCATCTCAAAGTCAGTTAAATGGCAAGTCCTCAGAGCATTGCTGCTTTTGCTGTAAAACTGTTGTAGGATAATCTCTATTGCATCCAGGTCATGCACACTGAGAATCCTGGCAACAGTGGGTGACTAGCACAGGCCTGTCCTCAGGGGGCCAGGCGAGAGAGATTGCCGTGTATGGTAGAGGGGTAGCTATAGAGGTCTTCACTCTGGAAGCTTTCTGAATGCGTGGACACCTGAATTTAATGATAATGGACTGGTGAAAAGGGAGCGTGAGGTATTGTGAGAAAACGCAGATGTGTGAGAAAACACTGCCTACAGAGAGTGCCGTGTAGCTTGCTTGGTACTGCAGATCTTTGTTGTAAAATGAGTAAACTTATTACACTGGGCTTTCTTAAGATCCTCCCTGCCTTACCATTCTTTCTATAAACCACTACAATGAAATACTTAAGAGAAAAGAAAGGAAAATAAGTCTTTAGCAAAAATAGAATTTACTGAATAAGATGACATCTATTTTTTGTTAGAAATCTGTGATAACTATAAAGTGGGTACGTATCCTATGAACTAAGCGTATCTTATGAAGTAAGCATAAGCTAGTAAGGAATAAAACATAATCGGCTTTGTAGTGATATTAATGAAGTCATTTAGGGAAAAGTCTACTTGTACATAGTAGGGGGCTTGAAAACTTTTTGCCGAATGTGAATGTTCATCAAAACCAATAAATAATCCCTGTCCATGGCTCAAAGCTTTCAATTAGAAACTGCGGAAAACACAATAAGCTCATATTAAGATAAATAAATACAGTTTACTCTTGCTCAAATAGAAACATTTTCTTTTCAATGAGGCATAAAATAATTCATCCTCTTTAGGATATATTAATCAATGTTATTTAATGGTTTTATTAAAATAATGAAATATTACTTAACTAATTATAATTTACACTAATGTTTAGAAATTAGTGTTTAGTTTAGCATTTTCAAAATGTCTAATGTCCTGCATTAAACTGAAATGTAACAGTCAAAAATAGAAGGATATACTATGTCTCTGTCAGGCCTGTACCTACCAAAGAGTTCTTAAGTTTTCCTCCTTAATGAGCACTTGATGATTGATCAATAATCAGTTGCAGAGCTAATTAAAGTCACTACGTTGGTAGATAACACTAGGCTAGTTCCCTCAATATAGCAGTGTGCTAAACAGACTACAGGAACATTGTTCATTGCTGGAAATTTTCCATGAAATAAGGAGATGAGTTATGGCCTCAGAGCCCATGAAGAATTCTAGAGGGATCTTACACACACCTGACATAGCATGGTGTACTACTTGCCTTCACAAGTCAACAGAAGCAGAAACAGATAATTAGTTTAATTTGTTGCTACATTAGCTTTTCCTTTCAGTTAAAAATTATCTACCTTCTACCCAGACAATGAAAAAAATTCAACCCCATATAATATTCCCCAAGTAATAAACTCTCACACTTGCAATATAGTTGTTATACTTCAGATTAATATCTGAAATCCTGTACTGAATATCAATAGAGTCTTAGAGTTGGAAAGGACCTAAGAGATTACATGGGCCAACCTCCTCCTTTGTAGGGAGTGTGATCACTATACAATAAATGTGTAGACTTTTAAAATTTATTTCAGTAAAACATGTGTCGTCATTGATCATCCTCAAAACTCTCCGTCTCACTTTAAACACATCATTCTTGCCATTTTCTGAAGCAGTTCGCTAAATCCTTTTTTTTAAGCATCTTTACAAGGTGAAAAAAAGAAAAAAAAAAAAAATATATATATATATATATATATATATATATAAATCAATGCTGCTGTGGAAAAGCAAGTTCATTATAAAAACATTACAGTGTGTCCTCGTCCTCCTCCTTATTCACCAGATCCGGCACCCTGTGACTCTGGCTCTTCTCCAAAGTGAAAATGAGCACAAAAAGTAAATGTCAGGGGTCCATTCAGGAGATTGAGGCAGCCACAACAGTGCAACTGAAGACATCAAAGAGAACGTCTAGAACTGCTTCAGAAAGTGGCAAGAAAACGGGATAAGTGTGTTCAAAAGGGAGTGTTTTGAAGGGGATTTAGTGGAAATGTGCCCTTTGCTGTGTATGATAAATGTTTTTAAAAACTAAGAATTCACTGTATTTTTTAAATCACACCTGTGTGCTGAGGAAGCTGTGGGCCAGCAGAGTTCAGGAAAGCCTGTCTGAGGGTCCATAGCCGCGCACAGCATCACAGGGTGGACTCGGATCCTGGATATCTAAGGTAGGACTCACCTTCCAGGAACACTGGCCCCTACAGGTGGGGAAGCAAAGATTCAGTCTCTAGCAGAAAACAAAAACAGGAATGACAGTGTGGGTGTTATTCTTATGTGCAGACACAGCAGTTCACCTTAGGGTGTTTTCAACTTTACCATGGTGCAGAAACAATAGGCACTTAGTGGAAACCATTTTGAATTTCAGTGTTTTCCTGGGCTAGCAATACGGGCTACAATCCTCTCTTGTAATGCCAGGCAGCAGCTGTGGGCCAAAGCCACTGTCAGTCACATGATCCGAAGGAGAAACAACCAATTCTTTTCTGTGTAGTGTGTTGCCAGCAGTTTTGGGGTATAGTGTTTTGTTTTCACATCCCATCATGTCTACAAAGCATCCATCTGTCTGTGTACATGAGATCGTCACCATTTGATTATCAAGTAGGCTCTGTACTGGATGCTTTTGCCCAAACATAGGCTGAGGCAAATGTTGTGAATGTGTTTAAGGCAGGCTAGTCTAAACTACGACATGAGAGGTGAGGCATATTAAATGCATTTCCCAATTATGGTATCTTCAATATGTAATGAGGTTTATTGGGATGGAACCATAGGGTAAGTTGAGGGGCATTTATCCTATGACTCAATGTCATCCTGCTCTAGTTTCTCTGAGCTTTGTCAAGTACTTTTTTTTTTCCAGCTGATCTATTAAAATACTTGAGAAAAAAGCCTCCTACATCCAGACGTTATGTGATCACTTTTTCCTTCTGTGATTATGCATCTATTTTGTCCTTTTGTCTTTTATTCCACACTTCTTAAAGGGTCTGAGCTTAATTTAATTGTGTCTCTGATTTTAGTCCTGTAGGAAGGCCTCATGTCTACTTGTCACTGCTGATAGATGAGACCGTGCTGAGGGTCAGAAAGGCTGAGGTTACAAGAGCTGTTTTGCAGTATAACGAGGACCAAAATCCAGGTCTGTTGTCATAGACTGAAGCTCTTCCCATTAAAAATACTTCTCTGTGTAACTGCCCCTGAAATAAAATCCTTACCACTGCACTGGATAGGATGTAATTGTTTTCATGATTTTTATTAGCCTTATTTCCTCCCTTTGTACATGTGCTATTTCCCGCTTTGTTTTGTTTATTCTCTGTATCTCCACTGCCCTGTTGTGTGTTTGGTTGGCAGTCCCTATTCAGCCAGTCCAGGGTCAGAGACAGTGCCTTTTGTGTAAAGCATTTGCTTGAATTATAAATATAATTTGATGATAAATTCAGACTGTTATGTTAATTTCACTTCAATGTAGCCACAATGAACCTCAAGTTTTCTTTGCTACCCTGGCTATAGCATCCTATTTGATTATTCATCATGGTCTATTTGCTCATTAAAAATCTTTGATTCTTAATATGTACATAATTCTTAATATGTACATAAATGGAAATGTGCTGATTTCTCTACTTTTACCTTTTTAGAAATGTTAATCCTTCCAACCTTGGAGAAATCATTACCTATTAAAATGAATTATTTTGTAGTAGATTTTTTTAATATATCAGTAGCTGACATTTACTACACAGTTATTATATGTCATCCTCTTTTTTCTGTGCTGTATGTAACATCTTTAATCTTCATAACTGCCCTACATAATGAGTAATAGTGTTTTAATTTACTGGAAAGGAAATTGAGGCACAGAAAGGTTAACTTACGTAAGGGTGAAAAGAACTTTCTTTCCACACACTGGATGTTCAGTAACTTGAATTTATAACACAAACCTACAATAGCCAAATTAATGAGCGGGTGTACAAATGTATTAATCTGCAACTGTACAGGAGTTATACAAAATATGAAAACTTAAAACAGGTCTACATGGTTGAAGCTTAAAGCCCATCTTTATAAGGGAAAGAAAACTGAAGGTTGTAGGAAATTTTAAATTTTTTTAAGTTTTTTAATTTTTTTTATTTTAAAGATAGTAAAATCCAACAAACAAAACAGAACAAGCCAATCAAAACAAAACAGCAAAATTGGTACAGAACTTTCAAGCAGATACTAGGAAAACAATGATAGCTACCATAATATATCTTATTGTCACAAGAGTTGTTCATTCCATCAGGTATAGCAAAATCAAACCAAAAGCAAAACAGAAAAAAAAAACAATCAAAACAGAATATTAAACAAAGCAAAACAATCAGAACAGAGCAAAATTGTGAGAACAATATTGGATGTCAAGGACAAGATAGAAGGAAACCCCCATATTTGCTATACTGCATACTGTCATCCTCCCAAGAGATGCTCAGACCCCTGGCCCCAGGCCTGCAAAGTCAACCAAACAATACAAGCATTTAGTTCTTTATGTACCTTAGTTGCTGTCAACTCAGCCTGTCCTCTGAACTGGTGGGTTCCTTTGGTGGGGTTGGGGGGCGTTGACTTTCAGCCTGCACAGCTGTAGGCTCATGGCAGGCGCTGACTTTTCTCTTCCTGGAGCCGCATAACTTGCACAGCTCACCAGAAAGGCTGGCTGGTTGGCTTCTTGTTGGATCCTCCCAGTCCCAGCATGGCAGATTCTCGGGAAGCATTGGCTTTTTGTAGGAAATTTTAGAAGGAGTAAATGTTTTTTATAAAAGAAATGAATGGGCCCAAAGAACAGATTCTGGCCTGGAACCAAGTTCATTTAAGTTCTGGGTATGATGTTAGACTCTCAGTCCCTTCTCTGATCTGCATTTAATCTTTCCTGGTTAATGGAATGATGAGAAGGAGCTAGAAGGCGAGTGTGTTCCCTTTGTGGAATCCAGTGGAGGGAAATAGTGGGGTGCAATGAAAAGAAAAGGGCTTCTCTCCATGTGCTACTACTCCTCAGGGGCTTTTGAGTTTCCAATTTAAAATACCATATTTTGAAGGATATTTTTCTGAGACCTACTAGTTATTTGCCCAAGGGGCAAGTACACACAAGGGGCAAGTGTATTTGCACAGCATGCAAGTACAGAGATGGATTTAACCTGAGACATTCTGTGATAGAAGTCTGAGTTCTTAGACACCAATGTCCTGCCTCTCAAAAGGATTTCTCCTATAAATGTTGCTTTACAGGTAGAATTAAATTTTGTAAACTCACTTTCATTGACTTAGGAAGAGCCATACAAGCCCAGGGAGAGGAGAGGTGGATTTGTGAAAGCTCATTATTGTGACAGTCCTACTGACTGCAGGGGTCAGTAACATGTCTGCCCTGATTCCATGATTGAGAAGAAGAAAATACTGCCTGGTGTCACTCACAAGCCTTAGGTGAGAGGTGCAAGATGGACGGCAGAGAGCCCTATTATAAATACTGGCTAAGTAGCATTAATGTTAAGGGTTGGTTACCTCTGCCTTTACATTCTTTATATAAATAAAATCTATTCCCCATACCATTCTTCCTAAATGAGCATCTAGATTTAGCTTAAATATAAGAGGATGAAGGCCAAGCCTGGTGCTCCTCCACTTAACTCCCATTCAGTCACCAGTAAAGTCCACCACTGTCCCCCCACCACCTCTACACATACTGACATCTTCTTTGTTTTATCACAAGGATGAGCCTGCTTCTGTATCTTCTCCATTGAGCAGGGATTGCAACTTTTATCTCTTGCCCAAAGCCTAGCACAGTACCTGGCATGTGGACACTCAGTAGCTGATTGGTGGACAAATAAATGCAAATCAGCATATATTGCTCCCTGAGACCTGGGCTAATGTCCACTTAATTTTATATTCCAGATGGACTGGAAGCTTGTTCTAAGTATGAACTCAGGTAATGTATTTTCTGATCATGCAGTTACCTTTACAGTCAACTCCTCGCTCATCTCACTGGTGTGTTTTACTCGTTGTAAGTGGTTTGGGCAAGCTTGAGTTTCAACATGAAACAGCTGAAACAGTCTTCCTGGGTCTGCTTTTGTTTTGCCTCAGACTTCACAGCTGCCTTTGGCAGACAGAGGGCTGCACCTGTCCGCTCAGAGCTTGAATGTGAGGCCAGGTAGCCTGGCCCCAAAGCCTGCACTCTTACTTTCCTATCACATCTTAGAAACTTCCAAGAATGGCAGCCACGCATCCTGCTATATGCGTCCCTGCATTCTGTCATATGCCCCATTTGGGAGAGGCAGGCTCAAGGAAGTTGAGAAATGTGCCCCATCCAGCAGCTGCAGTGCTGAAACTCAAACTCAGGTCTGCTTCATTTCAGAAGCTCTGTTCTTCACCAGGATTGACGTGGTTTCAAAGAGCAAGAAGGCAGGAGATGGTTAGGTATAGACAAGCTAGCAAGCAGTGTCTTGAGGGCTCATCTGAAGAGCGTTCTTGCTACTACCTGACTCTGGGAAAAAAAAAAAAAAAAAAAAAAGAACACCCAGAGTCACAGTGTGTCACAACCTGGAGAGAGAGACTGGAGCAGTTCAACCCCTTGAGGGAAGCTGGTTTCTTGCAGTGCAGCACTAAGGGCCCAGCTGAGGGTATCCCAGTGGCCCTGTCTTCCCCATGCGCCTGAGCAGTTCCTCGGAAACAGTAGAAATGAGCTGCAAGCCAGTGGTCTTATTAGGCTGTCACTCATAGAAACTCAGTTTAGAGCCTTCTGTATACTGAGATAGAAAAGAGAATGCTTCTCAAAAGAGCTTTTATTGATGGATTTAGGCCATTAAGAAACACTGTCATGGGACCATGTTGCTTTTCATCCTCTTCTCTCACCAAACTATCATGGCTTTCTTATTTTGAGGGGCTATAAATTGCAATTTGTAAAATATATTTTACAAATGATTTAAAACTGTCATCCCATTACACAAACCCCAGTGTCTTTTTGGATGAGAATGGCGGAGATAATGTCAGGGGCATAGATATTTAATAATTATTTGTTAAATGCACAGACTGACTACAAAGTTAGTAAAATGAGCTCTTAGTCATTTGTTTCTCACCAAATGTCTATTTTGCCAATATTATACATAATATTAATATGTATAATTATAAAACAATATTTTTGCAATATTAAGGATCTGAAAACACCTATGATTCTGTTCACAGTGAGTTGATCTTTTAGGATTCTCATGGCACTGGTTGGCACACAGACATCTGTAACACGTGGCAGAGGGTCTGAAGTGCTATCAGTAAGTAAGTATTAGCAGAGTAGGATCACTCTGGGAGACTTGAACTTGTGTCAGACGAGTCTAGACAAAGGGAAGTCCTGGGAAAGGGCATTTAAGGCAGTGGTGCACTAGCTTGGTGGAAAACTAGAGGAAGAAAAGTGCAGACTTTGACAAAGTAAGTGTAAGTGATTGACTCCGAGTGGTACCAAAGTGATGCTTGAACAGGTTGAGTTCAGTCTGTGAGATTATTAAACATCAGGGTGGAAAAAGTCATGTCAAGTTTAAGAAAAGGGCACAGGAGAGTGATAACTAAGAAAACGCTTTGTTATGGTCATTTTGATTCTCTCTTTTCCTCTTCCACACTAAACAAGGCCACTTCATACCTGTACTCATTCTGCGTATCTTCACCAGGTTATTGCTAAAATACTACTTTGACTATGCTATAAATTCTATACTTCTTAGCTAGAGTTTCAAGACTCTCCTGATCTGGCCTGTGCCAACATAACCGATCTAATCCTTCACCTCAGTTATCCAAATTGCCCACTTTCAAGCTCTTCCCTGAACCTTTTCTCTGCCGTTTTGGTCTGTTCACACCCACTTTGCTTGTGTGAGCCTCCACCCTCAATCCCATTGTGCCATTGCTAAGACCATGTTTCCATGTTAAGCGCTTTGCCCTTCAAAGCCCATCCATCTAAGGCCCATATTTCACTCTCCAAAACTGTAAACTGTTACAAGATGGGAAACAGATCTTTGTTTAAAAAAAAAGTGCTTATCAATGCCTTATAGGCAAGAAGCACCAAGCAAGTGTTGATCACAGGAATGGATCTCCAATCGCTAAGTGTGATTATCTTTTATTTTCTCTTTGCCTCCTATAACCAAGAGTAATTGTATTCCCTAGATGAAGAGGCCTTCCAATTGTATAATATTTCAGACTTTAAAGACTATGGCACAGCAGTCCAGAGCACCTTACTGGAGCCAGATTCTCTGGGTTCCAACCACTGTTCTATCAGTTAACAGCTGTGTGCCCTTAAGCCAATTATTTGTCATCTGTGTAATGGGAAAATAAGGTTATCTACCTCACAAGGATTAAATAAATTATTTGTAAATGCTTAGGGCAATGTCTCGTGCATAGTAGGCATACTGTGTATCTGTGGGTGTGATTATATATGGCAAACTTAGATATACACATATAAAGGAAGTACTCAGTAAAGTTATGGACACACAATTTAATATCCACAATAATCTCATAAGGTAAGCAGAAGCATTAACTTTCTCACACTTAGTGACTGTAGATCTATTCCTGTGATCTGTATCTTCTGACTCCTAACCTAAAAGTCACACCACTGAACTTCTCCAACACGTTTTAAATTCATAGTAATTTTAACACTGAGTAATGAAATTTACTGAAGATATTTTAATTAAAAGTATAAGAGTAGTGTCAGAGACATGATACAGGTCTTACAGTAAGAAAAAAAATATCCACAGCTTCTGTGCACAAGTGATTATATAGGAATTCCCAGTCCTACAAGTAGAAATGGGTCACTGTCTACTTGACTGTATTTTTCCTGCAGTTGGGGAATGATAAATTGAGTCTTTTGAATGGGGTTTATGAATGAAATTTTAATAGTGAAGAATTCAAATAGGAAAATATACTACTTACTACATTTAAATGGCTATATGTCTGTCATGCTGATATGTAAAGACTTGTGTTCGAGGGAGAAGCTATTATTTTATAGTATATAATCAAAATGCACCTTTATAAATAGAAGCTTTTTTCTCTGCAAAAAAGAGCTGTTGTTTTATTTTAAATATAAAGACGAACTTCTGTCAACAGCATACATTTTAAAAATGCAATTCCTACTTTCAGTAGCCTCAGAACAAAAAGATTTCACAATTTTTTTGCTGAAGTTTGAAAATTCACTTATTGTAACTCTTAAGAGTTGAAAGAAAGGGCCGGGGATTTAGCTCAGTGGCTTAAGCGCCTGCCTGGCAAGCGCGAGGTCGTGAGTTCAATCCCCGGTACCAAAAAAAAAAAAAAAAGAGTTGAAAGAAAGTCTAAATGCGAAATCAAATTGGAAAACTGAACAAAGAAATTTATTCTCTGGCAGTTAACACTTAACTAAGTAGAGAATCTTTCACTATTGTGCTGAACTCCATTGTTGTAAGAAATTAAGTCCTTTGCACGTGAGTGTTCAGACGCTAATGTTTTCCTTTTAACCCAGACAGTTTAATAAGAAGTGCTATGCTGGCAGTCAGCTTGGTGTATTTCTCTTAGTCCAAGATTTAGCTTATTCACATTACCTGGTTATACTAACCCTCGGTATCCAGGTAAAACAAGAGTCAGAAGGACAGGTCTTTTCTTTCTGATAAACTGAAAAGAAATATTTCTGAGAAATCCAGGGCTGTGTGCAATGTTTTTGCATCCAAGTGTGATGGAAGTCCGCTTTCTGCCTCCCTGGCTATTAGCAAGAAGAATACTAGCAGCGAAGTAGCTCTGTGAGTAGGACCTGGGTGTGCATTTGGGCTTTTTCAACCTCTCATTTTAAGATATAACTGAACCAGGACCTGAATGGTATGTGGTTTGCTTCAGGCAGGGAACGTAAACAGAAGCAAGCCTAGCACTGCAAGTGGTGTAGTAGATTCCCTGACCTTGCTGTTTGCCCAGCTGCAGGGTGACTCCCTTCTCATTCCTCAGCTGCCCAGCTGCTTCCTAGCGCTATTTTATTTTTCTTTTAAACTGGAGTTGCCAACCAGACTTCCCCCATAGGTGCAATAATTACTAAAAACAGATAACTTTCCAGTGACACATGGCCCAGAAAAAGCTGCAACTACTTTGTAGTTTAGTCTTTAGTCAGTTCTTGCTCAGGGTTTTCTTCACATTTTTAAGGAGGACATTATCAGGTTTTAATGAAAATAAGTAAAAGGCTCTCTTCACTGGTCCCATATTTTACCCTTCAAAATAGTTATCTTAAAAATGTGCCATTGCACTATAACAAAGAATTTTTAAAATGAAAAGAATAGAAATAAAAGTTTCAAAACAGGCTAATAAGAGAATAACAATAATATAATACATTGCATATCATTATCTTTATAGTAGTTATTCTGAGTACAAGGTATAGGCATGAAATATTGCCCAATAATATTGGCACAAACCTTTATTTTCAATGAAGAAACTAACTGTATAGCTATCGTAAATATCTTGTGTGTGTATATATATATTTTTCCTTTTTTCCTTCCTTCTTTTCCCCTTTCCTCCATCACAGTTTCTCTTTTCTTTTGAACAGTTCCTTCCCAATTCACCAAATCTGTTGTACATTTTGGATCTTATTTACTCATTTAGCTTTTCACACTAAGTGACACCATGTTTACACATGTGATTCCAATTTATTTCCCTTATGAGTATGATCTCGAGTTGCATCCACTTACCTATAAAAGACATAAGTGTATCGTTCTTTATGACTGAGTAGTACTCCATTATATACATACCTATATATTTAAAAAGAACACATTTTTTTATCCATTCCTTGGTTGATGGACATCTGAGTTGTTTCCAAGATTTAGCTATCACAAATTGTGCTGCTGGGAGTACACATGTTAGTGCATGTGTATCACTGTGGTGTGATGTTTTTAATTCTTCTGGGAAAATACCCAGAAGGGGGATAGCTGGGTCAAATGGGACTTCCAATCCTGCATTTTAGAGGAATCTCTACACTGATTTCCACATTGGTTGCATCAATCTACACTTCTCCCAACAGTGGAAAAGGATTCCGTTTTCCCCACAGACCCTCCAGCAGTTGTTATTGCTTGATTTCTTGACAATAGCCATTCTTTCTGGGGTGAGATGGAATCTCAGCATTGTTTTAATTTGTATCTCTTGAATGACCTGTGATGTTGAACATTTTTTCACATATTTATTTGCCATTTGTATTTCTTCATCTGCAAAGTGCGTATTACTCTCGGTGCCTATTTTTGGATTCGGTCTTTGAATTTGAGGGTCCTGATTTAAGAAAAGATAATTTCTACCTTATTTTGTAATCCGTATTTAACTTAATAAATACATTCATTCCTGTGATACTTTCAAACTATTTTAAAATTCACCTTTGAAATGAGAAAAAAATTCATTACATAAAAACATTACCATAATCTCAACTTCACAACAACTCTCCCTTAGTTATAAAACTGAATCTGAATAACTGTTGGGTATCTGCAGTAAAAATCTCTCTTCTGTGAATGACAGTATGACATCATGTGAGAAAAGGCCAGGACTCCAAAGGTTAGCCCTGGCCACCAAGTTCTATTGTGTTCCTTGTTACATCAGTTGCAGTAAAGTATCATACTTATGTACGTTATTTCTTTGCAGGGTATTTTTTGCACAAAATACGCAGGTTACAGAGTTTTCCCAGATGACTAACTCTGCAGTTCATAGCACATTAGAATTTTATTATAAAATCATGGTTGTCAGGTAAAATTCTGAAAATCTATAATTGTTATTCTTCTGTACATAAGACCACAAAATTATATGTAGCTATTATTACAAAACTAAGTGTTCGGTATTTATTCCTTATTTGAGAAGATACTGAGTACCTATGCTATTAGGAGTACATTATGAGATGCCTCTACAGATCAGTTTGGTTTCGCTTTATTTTTAATTAACAGTGTAAGATTGACATTGTTTTTCAAAGCCCCAAAAAAGTTGTATTCTCTAACCCCAAAATTGAAATTCTAGAAATTTATCCTAGGAAACATGACACAATTTTGTGCACAAATATTTTTGTACCAGTGCTATAACCAATTTTTTTAAACTGAGAATTCATTATATAAGTTTACAATATACATGGAAAGGTATATTATAAAATGCTATGTTCCATACTTTACTAAAACAGCAATTAAATACACCATTTCCAAGAAAAGAAAAAAGGTAAGATATACATGAACAGCTTCAACACTGCTTAATTATAAAGCAAAGCAATGAAATAGCCCTAAAATGTTTAATAATATGGAGTTGGTTAAGTAATTATGTCAAGTCTTATTAAGAAATACTGTAACACCCTTCAAATTATGTTTTATGGAATATTTAGTGATACAGGAAATTTTCCTTATATATGAAGTGAAAACGGTCATTAAAATTGTGTATATACAATGATACTAGTTTTTTTTAAAGGGAGAAGTCATGGATGGCATTTGATACAACGAAGTATGAATGTGTGTGAATGTGTCTGTATGTGTGTTTTATGTGTATGCTGTGTACTTTCCCAGGAAAAATATTGGAAGAGTAGATACCAAATCTTAACAGTGGTATTATTTTTTATTTTCTTTATTTTCTTTTTGCATCATTTGTTTTCTACTTGGATATAAAGTATGACTTTGCAGTCAGAAAAACAATTTTAAAAAAACTAAAACTACTTGTAAACCTTAATATTTACATTAAGTATTTTGACAAGTAGCTTTTGTACAATAAATTTCCTTTAGTGAGAACTCTATTCATTTGGAATTTCAGTTGTACCAACACTTATCCATGAATAAATAGTTTAGACTGAAAATTAATAACGCAGAGGAGATTTTATAGATATACTTTTAAGCTTAAGAGAACTTTTCAAGTACATTGAAAAGTATGCATAGGATTCAGTAAATCATTTTTTCATCAATTCTTATCCCCTAAGTACCTTCTCCTGGCAGGTAAATTTGCATAGTTTTTGGTTTATGTAGACGCAATAGGCCGTAATTCTTCTCTTTTACCTACAATCTGACTTTCTTTGCTAGTTGGAAGGTGATATTTTTAGCACACATATCACATGATGGTGATTCCCCTTCACTATATAAGTTACAGGCAGACATCTTCTAACAGTGTGGATCACTTTGTCACAGGTGATGAAAACGTACCATATGTATCATGCGGAGAGCATCAGTGCAGAGAGCAAGCTGAAAGAGGCTGAGAAACAAGAGGAGAAGCAAATCGGAAGATCTGGGGATCCAGTCTTCCATATTAGACTAGAAGAGAGACATCAGCGACGAAGCTCTGTAAAGAAAATTGAAAAAATGAAAGAAAAGGTAAGGAAAAGTGTATTGAAAAACCCTTTCTGTCCTCATTTGAGGAGACAGTACAGTACTAAGAACATATGCAATAAATAGCTGAGAGACATACGTTGTAAATTATTATGAAAAGACATGCACTTCCTCCTATGGGAATGAAAAATGCTTAAGACACATAAAAATCACGTAGTAACAGCTGGCCATCATTTAGTGGTGGACGCCAAATATTCAGTACAAATGTGGAGAACTTGAATATTAACAAAGAGCTTTCATTGTAAATGGGCCTGAGCCCAACTACATTGTTATTATTCTCCATAGCTGGGTAATTTTAGTTTGTTATTTAAATGAGTTTCAAATGTACTTTTCACAGAGCACTTCAAGGGTCATTAGTATATGTGGAGTACATTGCTCGATTAATAAACATTAATGTATGTTTCTGTCTTATTTTTAAATGATTTTGCTATCTTTGCCAATACCGGATCTTCTTCATTTCCAGAGGCAAGCTAAGTATTCAGAAAACAAGCTAAAATCCATTAAGGCACGGAATGAGTATCTCCTAACACTCGAAGCCACCAATGCCTCGGTTTTCAAGTATTATATTCATGATCTTTCAGATTTAATTGATGTAAGTACTTAAGAGTTTTTATATTTTCTATATTAAGATGGAAATAATAGTAACTATAGTTCACTAATTGGAAATTACCATCACTTACTACAATAATGTTATTTTATGTAATACTCAGGAAAAAAAAAATACTTCCAATTCAACTGGGCAAAGCACTTGGACCAAACCTTCAATCCGTAGCCTGTGGGCTGCTTGCTGCTCTGGACAGCTCGTTTTGCAGTGCCACAGGATTGTAAACTTGTAACAATGTGTTGTTACGGCTTTTAGCAGTGTTTTCCATGAGTTGAATGTGCTCAAGCGTGGACTGCATGGGTGGCCACGGAATGCTTTGCAGGAAAGAGCGCAGATCAGTGCTGCCTCTGCCTCCCACCCACGGCCCAGTGTGTATCAGTTGTCACAGCGCTTGTGTGAGTTTGGCAAGCAAAACACAGCAGTTACCCATAACGGTGTTTTAACCGACCTACATGGGCGTAGGCCTGTGAAGATAGGTGTTTATTGTTATTAGGCAGACATGTAAGTTTTCTTATTTAATTATTAAACTTGAATTTGTATTATTTTGTAAAATAATTTAAGAGTTTAAAATAGTAGTACAAAAATATGCCAAATTATGTTTTGCTCATGATATTGTTTTAATTACACATATAACATCCCTAGTACTAGAAATGCTATAATAAATTTTAAAATAAAGGAAGTTTTGTTACTTATGTAATTTAACTATATTATATATTGTATATGGGGGCCAAGCTAATTCCTCCTCCCTCAGTATATCCCAAGCAAGCCAAAAGATGAGTTCTCACTGTGAATTGTAAGATGCCTGTGAAAGCATGAGTCCCTGAAAATCAGTGAAAAGCACATTATTGGGTTCTGGAAAGAAGTAAATGACTGGTAAACTCATCCAGAAAGGTGACCTGCACATTTTCAAATTATGGCGTGGCACAGCCCTAAATTCATTGTTTCAAAATATGTTTATTGGGCCTCACTTTTGGGAAATGCTGAGTTTCTGTGAAACCGCATTCAATCCATATTGCCTGGAATTTCAAGTGGAGAAGAAAAATACAGACACTAAGCGATGTTTGTACAAATGATAGCTTTATTAAGGTTCTGAGAAATACAGGGAAGCAACATAGAGTCCATACTGACCACTTGTATAGACTTTTGTAGGATATTATATAAAAGGCAGTAATTGTGCACATTTGGAATTCTCCAAATACATATCCACAATTACATTTACCCCTTGTTTACTAAAAAGCACTAAGTGTCCTAAGATAAGGGATACAAGTTCGGAGGATTACCTGCTGTAAATTTATTCATATTTGGCTTTGTATTATTGGATCCAACAGTTTTATGATATTGCAAAAGTGTATTTTATGACTCATAGTATCTGTAATTAAACATACAGTAGGTTAAAGCCAATTTATTTTTATGGTAAATCTAAGACTCAAATATGTAGCTGTTTAAATTAGAGCTATTTTCTGACTTTTCTGAAAGAATTGAGAGAGGGAATTATTTCAGCTCACTGACACTCTTGATACATTTTTTCCTTTAGCCTCAAAACAAGTTTAGCTCATAGAACAATTTCTTTGTACAAGACCATGCAGTAATAAAACCAAGGAAAACTTTTTTTCTGTTCCATTAATTACAAGTATTTCCAGCCTAGTCACTGTCAAGAGATTGCTGTAAATGCAGAAACTTTTATTGCTGTTTTTCTAGCATTGTGGTTTTCTAGCACCCATTTCTTCTAGCACTGTGGTGAAATAAAGGTTTTTCTGTAAGACTGCTAGTAGAATTCCTGAATAAAATATTCCACTAAGTTTCCTGAATAAAATAAAAAGTTTACAACCGCTGCTTTTAAACTCAGATTTATAAGGCCTGACCCAACCATAAAGGATATTAAAAGAATTAGTTCTGTGTAACTTCTGTATGTACTTGTTTTGATTTAGAACTTACTTAAGTGATGTTTGGAGTAGTTGACTAACTCAGTTTTTGCACAAGGAAAACTCCATGTATTAGAAAGTATTCATTTAATACCTACAAGTTGTGAAAAACTTTTTTATTAGTACAAGTTTGCAATACATATTGAATGCGTTCATTGTGGGAAGTAGGTATACTTTCACATCTTAGTCTTTTTCACTTAGCCCCCAGCCATCTATAAAAGTTCTACCTCCCAATTTCCTATGTCTTAGAAGGGAAACCATGCAATATTTAACTTTCTATGTCTGATTCATTTCCCTCAATATTATGGTTTTAAGGTGCATCCATTTTTCTGCATATGACTCAAATGTATTCTTCTTCAGGGCTGAGAAGTACTCCATTGGGTGTAAAAGCCACATTTGTTTTATTCATTCATCTGTTGATGAACATATAGGCTACTTCCAAGATTTACCTATTGTGAGTTGTGCTGCTGTAAACATGAGTTTGCCTGTGTCACTGTAATATGATGTCTTTAAATCTTCTGGGAAGATACCCAGAAGAGGTATAACTGGGTCAAATGGAATATCTGTTTTTAATTTCGTGAGGGCTCTCTAGATTGATTTCCCTATTGATTGTACTAATTTACATTCCCATCAACACTGTGGAAAGGTCCCTTTTCCCCCACAGCCTCACCAGTTTGAGTTTGTGTTGATAACTGTTCTTTATAGAGTAGGATGAACTTTCAGTGTTTTGATATACACTTCTTTCATGACCAAAGATGCTGAACATTTTTTTAATTTACTTTTTGGCCCTTGGTACTTCTGAGAATTTCCTATTGATTTCACTTGCTCATTTTCTTGTTAGGCCTTTTATTTTGAGAAGTGTAATTTTTTTATTTCTTTGTATATTCTAGATATTAGTCCTCTATCTGAAGAATATCTGGCAAAATTTTTTCCCATTCTCTAGGTTGTGTCTTCATTCTGTTGTTTCCTTTGCTATGCAAAACCTTTTTAATTTGTTGCAATCTTATTTGTTGATTCTTGCAGTTATTTCTTGTGCAATTGAGATTCTGTTCAGAAAGTCCTTGTCTTTGCCTGTCTTCAAGAGTTTTACCTATTTTATGTTCCACAGAGTCACTGTTTCTGTTTTAGTGTCTAGATCTCCAATCTATTTTTATTTTTTTAGTACCAGGTAAGGGATAAAGTCTATATTCATTGTTCCTCATGTGGTTAATTACTTTTCCTACCACCATTTGTTAAAAAAAGCAGTGTCCTCCAGTTTATGTTTTTGGCCTCTTTATCAAATATCAGATAGCTGAATGTGCCTGGGGTTATTTCTGTACCCTCTCTTCTGTTGCCTCCTCTACTCTATCCCACTGGCAAGTATATCTGTTTCTGAAACACCATTCTTTTTCTTTTCCATTTTCCTTTATTTTTAATTATGTTTTTGTTACAATTTAGATACACATAATGATCACATTCCTGATAGGGAAGCTGTACCTGTACATAATGTACCCTGGTTCCTCTTTTTTTTTCCCCAATGCCCTCCTCTTCCGTCATCTCCTCTTGCCCTCCTTGTTTACAAAGTTTTGATTCTGTTTTATCCTTCTATTATCTTGTTTTTCTCTTGACAGTGAGGATCCAACAATGACCATAACAAAGTCCTCACTGTCATGAAGTTTATGTACATGTTGGGAAATGGACTGTGAACAAATTTACATGCTTACACATAAATGCACATATAGTAAGTGACAGTGCCATGAAAAAAAAATAAAAGACCTATGGTGGTGTACTTTTGACAGGTGATCAAGAAAAGCCTGACATTTGATTAAAGAAGTGAGCCGGGGAAGTACATGGCCACCTGGGGAAGGAACCCCCATGTGGGAGGATTAGCAGGGTGAAAGCTGTGGAGGCAGAGGTGCGTTCCCTGCAGGGAGAGGGCTGTCCCCACAGATGGGGTATGTTCCCAGAAGGTAGAGGTGCATTGGCCAGGCAGGGGTGCATTCCCCAGGCAAAGGAGTGTTCTGCAAGCTTGACTTGCCTTGTTCACCATATACCAAAGACCAGTCTGGCTGGAGCTGAGTAATGAGGGAAGGAGTGGGACAGAAAGTCAGCATAACACTTATCACTTAGGGCTTTTTAGACAGTAAGTGGGTTTGAATTTGTTCAACATGTGATAGCAAACTACTGAGGGATCTTGAGTATGGAAGTGGCATTGCCTGATGTACATTGTAAAGACTCTTGATAGCTGAGTACAAGTCAGACTGGATGTCAGGCATGAACATAGCTATATCAAGAGGGTTTCTTTGTTTGTTTGCTTGCTTGCTTTTTGCAATTGCCCAGCCTAAAGATGATGCTGGCTTGGACAGGTGTGGTGGCGACAGACCTGTGAGAAGTAGTAGAATGTAAAATATATTGAAGGTACAGCTAGTAGGAATTTAACACAGGGCATGAAAACAAAAACAGACTAAAGTCCTAACAGAAGACTTCCAGGTTAATGATAATGTCATTGAGTGAAATGTTGGAGGGTAGTAGCTTCATCTAGTAAGATTTAGATAACTAAAGGACACTGGTGGGGAGATGCAGAGAAACATCTATAATCTTTTTGAAATGTACAGGATAAAAATAATATGTTGGGATCATGAATGTCACCATTATTGTCATGGATAGTTTTTTATCTCTTAGTATGTGACAGGCAAGTTTCTTCGCATAATGTCATCTATCTTCAATCCTTTGAGATAAAAACTACTTTCTTTAATTTATAAGTTAAAAAAATCACTAAAGTAAAAAATAAAAACTGAGGCTTAGCCAAGCTACACAATTTGCCTAAGGCAACAATAACAGTAAGTGATAGGCTTCAAAACTTCGATTTTCTTTAACCTCCAGATCTACTTAACGCTGATCTAAATAAGTAACAGTTAAATGCACCACCTGAATTTCAATTTTTTAAATACATTGTACTTTTTAAAGATCAACTTAAATTTAAAATGTGAATAATTCTCAAATAATGTATCTTAAATATGAATTTTGAAAGAAGTGACATGAAATTGGTTTGCTATTACAGTCAACTGAAGCTTAGTACTCGCAGTAAAAATAATTGATCTGTTCCTTTATTTGCTTTTAAAGAAATCAACCTGTGACTATGTACATTCTAAAAAGGCTGTTTATTTTGTAGGAATCCAATTTGCATGCATAGCATTGATCCTAAAAACCATTAAACTTGACCCTTTCTGGTGAAAAATAAACTGGTTGATTATTATGCAAAGGTACTTTAGACTCCTTTATGCTCTGTAAGTTTATCTGACACAAGACATTTTTTTCCTGAGCTAATAATAATGAGAATTGATATGCCTCCAGTGGGAAAAAGTCAAGATGTCTTTAATGCATAGCATTTTGTATGAAAAATGACATAAAAGGCAGTTAATATATCTTGATCAAACTAAGCATTCGAATCATAAAAGTCATCAAATTTGAGACCTCCCTACATAAACCTCCAGTTTCCCCTTAGCATCTGTTCATGTCAAAAGCTCTCTCTTCCCTAGTAATAGATCATGAATGGATCTGTTACTATCACAAAGAAGTCAAATGTATGTTTTCATAGAACATATATTTTAAAACTATATGTTTTAAAATTTACATAAAATATATATATTTCATAGAACATATATTTTTATTATATAAGCAGTGCATGTTGTAGAAAATTAAAAATACTACCAGCCAAAATAAAATGAGCACATTTTTACCAGCTGAGGTCATCACTACAAAACCCAGTGGGCCCCCCACTAGAATGACAGTAAATAATCACACTTTACAGACAGCTCTGTAACCCACATCCTCTCCATCTTTCTATCTCAGTAGACATTTCATCTAATAATCATACCCTATTTCCATTTTTTACCCCAAAATATGTTGCACAGCTGATTGTTCCTCGGAAAGCTCCAGCTTCTGCATTTGCCTGATTACCTCCTTGTTGTGTCAGTTATCTGTTCTGTTTCTCTATCCTCTATGTATTTTCTACACAGTGAACTCTATAAACAAGGGCTTGATAAACGCAAGTTAATCACTTTATAATAGAACACATCACAGGTGATGTTTCTATGTCGTATGCAGCCATGTGACATCTGTTTAACTCATCAGTAGTAGTGCTAAAATTTCAGACTAAACCTCATGTGACGGATTCTTCTATAGCTTAAGTAACATTTTCTCTCTTTGAAGGAAGGGTATATGTTTTGTTCTTTCCTGTATGCATGGCGTACTTGATATTTTAAAATGAAAAATAGGAAATTATAACAATGACAAAAGCATACCTTAAATATTTTAACCTAAATAAATCCTACCCATGTGCTTACCAATCTTTTGATGGTATGATTTTTTATACAGAGTTCTAAGTAGTCTTCCTTTATCTAATCACTTCCATTGTGTGTTATCTATGATTTCCAGTTTTTGCATTATTTTTGTAAAGGAGACAATACTATATATATTTACCATGTTTTCACGATCTTACAGAGTCGTCACTGCTTTACTTCATTTGTAGCAATTTTATGTATTCTTAAGTGCCCCTTGATGCTTATTTTATCAGTTTACTTAACATTTAAATTGTAATTGTTGTAAATATAAATGCACTGGATATAGTGGCACACACTTGTAATACCAGTACTTTGGGAGGCTAAGGCAGGAGGATCATGAGTTCAAGTCCCACCTAGGTAACAGTGGGACCTTGTCTTAAAATAAAATGTGTACAAGGTTACGGATATAACTCAGTGCAAAGACACTGATTCAATTTCACACAAAAAAATTAAAATAAATGTAAGTGTGACAAACATTGCATACAGATTCATCATTGCAGCAGACATGTACAGGAGTATCTACTAGCTGAGTGTGCTTGCAGTGATATTGACACCAGTCCCTCTACTTTAGCAAGTATATAAACTTCTGAAGGGAGCCAGAAAATAATACTTGGTTTGTGAGCCATATGGTCGCTGTCACAACTTTTCAACTCTAGAGCAGAAGCAGCATAGGTTATAAGAAAACAAGATGGTTATGTTGAGTCAAACTTTACTAAATCACAGCTGTGGACCTTGCTTTAGAGGATGAACCAACTGTGAAGCCACAGTGTCACTTACACAAAAGACTGTTAAGAGGGTTTCTGCTCTGTCTCTAAAGGAAATCTAAGGAAATTTTAGTTTGTAGATAGTTAGCTTTTGGAATCAAGTTGAAGGTGGAACAGAGTTAATTCCACAATAAATAAGGATTTCAGTTATGTCATTCTAAAGAATAAATGTGAATTGTTAGAAATACATTGCATATTTTGGCCAAAGGAAGTTTCATTGGTTTGGGAAGAAAAAAAGATATTATTGTAAAGGAAAATAGATTGCAGTTTATATTAGATTTCATATGTAGGATCATTATTATTCCCAATATTAAGTGCACAAGAATCTATAATTCATCATGTAAGAAAGATAATTACAACTAAAAGAAAAATCATAGGCAACAAATATTTGTAATTGAATGCTGTGAGTTTCCAATGACTATGATTTACTAAGAGAAATTATTAGAGAAGAGTACAAGTCTTAATGCTAAAATGCCCTCATCTAAAATCAAATTCACCACTCTGTAACCTTGGAATTCTTAAAACTACTAACATAAAGACTGCAAATGTTGTACTCTGATTAACTATTTTAAAGATAACAATACTACTTTAAAACTACTTTAAAGATAACAATAATTCAATGTATTAACTATTGTTTTCCTCTTATTATTTTGTTATGAAATTTTGTTTTTCTTTTCCATAAAATATAAAAAAAATCCATGTGTATATATACAAAAAGATTACATCACTGGTAATATAGCTTCATCCCGTCCAGTTCTTCATTTTCAAGGTGGACTCAGAGAAACAAAGTCCTCAACAATAAAATCTTTTGATGCTTTGTTGCAGAGCACCTGCCAAGTAATAATAAAGTATTTGTCATCCAGTACAGTTTCATGGTCTCAAATTTCTCCCTATGAAAATTTGAAGGTCACTTTGGAACTTGAAGGATAAGTCTTTGTTACATTATAGAATGTTGCCAGGGAATAATCCCCTACTCTAGCCAGTTCTCTATATAGGGATATCTGTCACATGTGTTTTATTGACCATTTATGCAGAATTAGATTGAAATTAGATGGCATCATATATCCTATGCCGTTTTTATCATTTCTGACTCATCAACTACGTTAAAGCTTTTAGCCTTGTCTTTTTGTCACCTGGGACATGCATTTAATTAAAAAAGCAACTTATTCAGGGTTCAGAATTTTCTTAATTAGTTTGACTTTTCCTCATATACAGTGGTATTAAGATTTATGCAAGAAATCCTGCCAACTTGTAATACTGTATTCCCCATTAGACCTGAAGTCCTACTAGGAAGATTATACAGAGATCATATTAAATGGGTTAGGATATTGTAGTGATCAAGTGAACTAATTTAGGTATGGTTCTATCTGTTGTGATAGGAGTATTTAAAAACTGAAGTGAGTTGGATGACTGAAGTTATTGGCATTTTAGGTTCCTTCCAGTGGAGTTACCATGGCCTTTGCTGAAAGGAAATTGTGCCTACCTATTTTCCTCTTGCAGCACAATTTTTTCTTTCCCTAGTTGGTACTTGTCTTTTTTGGGATGTTGGAGGTGTCCTAAAGGATCATCTTTGACCTTCTGTCTTTTGCTTTGTGCCTTTGCTTTGTCCCTTATTACCAGCCTTGGTCATGTTCATAGATTCAGATTTTGTATCTAACTGTGTACTGGCCACCTCTTGGTAGATATCTAATAGGCCTCTTGTATATGTCAAACTCTTAAAACACAACTTTTTATATCCATTTACTCCTACTATTAACACCTTCCATACACACAACTTCTTCTTCCCATTTTTCGTGCCTCCAAAAATGACATCACTTTCCACCCAGCTGCACAAGCCAAACCCCAATCCTATCACTGTCTACGTATAAATGCATCAGAAATCCTATTATCTCTATCTCTCTGAATGTCCCAAACCTTCACTTCTCACTGCCTGCACTGTCTCCTAAACAAAGCCTTATCTCTTACCTGCTTTGCAATACTTTCCTAAGATGTCTCCAGTTTCTTTTGCTCATACCTTCCAAAAACCCCTTTTCTTCCTAAGCATCTAGAGTCTTAAAAAAATAGAAATTAGACATGACAGTCCCTGTTTGAAGTTCTCCAAAGACCTCTCATTGTCTTTAGAATTAGATCTAAACTATTCACAAAGACCTTCTATGAACATATGTCTACCTGCCCCTCACTGCCAGCTCCCTCAACTCTACTCTTAGTCGCCATATCTCAAGTGATGTGGGACATCCTTCTGTCCCACATCACTGTCAATGCTTTGGACCTTTGTGCTTTTTGCCTAAAATACTTTCTTCTAGAGCTTTGCAAGACTTAATTTCATTTTCTCAATCATGGTCCACCTCAGCTGCTCTATATAAAAGATCAATGCTGTTTTCCCTCAACACTCTATTCCTCTGATCCTTTAACTTCTCTATAACATAATGGTATGCTCTGTATACACTTGGGCTTGCTTTGTTTGTTCACTTTACTATCTGTTGATTTGACTCAGAATAGTTGTAAAAATTTGGCCGAGAAAAGCCATTGTGATGGGTGGGAAATGCACCAGGCAATAAATGTCAGTACATTCATTGACTCAGACATATGCAATATCACTTCTCTGTTTTCTGCTTTGTATCTATTCCTGTCACACAGATGTAATATTTTGACCTTTTCACTACTCAAAATTCAAAAGAAGTTTTGCTAATGTTTATCTGTAGTTGTTAAGGTAGCAGCAAAAATTGAATTGCCAGTTCTCTGTGGACCATCTGCAACCCAGACATGAAAACAGGTATATAAAAGTTGCCAGTAGCAGTTTTAAACAACCAGTTCAGTCCTGTGAGATACTTGTCTCTCACTAAATGTGTTTGCAGTTCCTAGGGTTTGTAGTTTCTACGAGAGCAAGAGAAACAGTGAAGGACAAAGAGAGGCTTATTCAGAAGAAATCCACTTTCTTCATTGTACTACTATGCAAAAGTTCTGGACTTACCTTCTTCTGGACCTTTGAAAAAAGATCACACAGATCTCTCAGACAGAGACTAGAGTATAGAAGTGAATATAGAATATTTGTAGAACAAATAACACCCTCCCTCCCCCTTCCATCATCGTAACAACTGCTTAATTCTGGAGTCACACAGGAACTTGGGGCTGCCTTCTACAGTCCTGATAGGAAGCTTCTGCCTCACTAGGGCATCTTATGTCATGGAGTTAACGCAAGAAGAAAAAGAAAGGCATCCGTCTGAAGAGCTGTGGTCCAGTTACACCTGACGTGGTACTCACCATATACTCTTCAGCCATCTCTTTGTGTTTGGAACAAGATGAAGTATTTATCACAGCCTTTGGTACTTGGATTTCATCTTCATTTTGATTCTATTTGCAAGCCTTTGCCTAAGGAAATTAACCTACTGTGATGATTTAGTCTAATGAGCTCTAACTTGGCAGCTTTTGGGTATACTAAAAACAAAAATCCACCCTTCTGCAGTCTTTCCCCTCGATTTTGATCTATAATTATGTATTAACTCAGAGTTTTTTTAGTCATCAAAATAACTGCTTTGTTTGCATGAAATATTTTGGTTTCTTATGTATTTTCATCATTAAGTATACTTGGATTATAACTCAACTTTTTGTGCAAAAGCTGGCCTTTCCTATCATTAATAATTCATAAGCTCCATAGAATTACTATAGACCTTTTAAACCAAATATCTTAAATCTTAGTATATTCAGTGTCATTTCAGCTTCTAGTTTGGGAGCAGAGGGGAAATATGATTCCATGGCCAGCCTTGGTGTCTTCAGGGAAATTGAAGAAAAAAATACGCTGCATTTCTTGCTTTTTTTAAAGTTCAAGATAACTTGAAAAGCTAGAGTGTGGAATGTTGCGTATCAGAATTAATAAAAGCATGCCAAGGAAGTGACCTTACAGACTGATGAGCACCACAGGAGTCAGAGAAAGAAACTGCCCATCCAGATTCGTCACAGACACTGCTATAGCAGTGTTTGTCCAGGAGACACCTGTGCAGAATGCTAAATAGGGTTCTAAGCAAAGGTGCAAGTTCCTCGCAGCCTGTTAGGAAATCAGGCCTTTTACTGGGTGGAGACTGCCAGCACCCACCTGCTGCATACGGTGTGGAAACAGGCCCTAGTGCTTTCACAAGCTTGGCATTTCTACCACCAGTATGCCACATTTAGATGTCTGTGAAGTATGCATCTGGGACGAATGAAAACTTAGTAGGCATTTTTCAACACTTTAAGTTAACTGGTAGTTGTGGTTATAGTTCCTTATTTTTGTTCTTCCTCTTTTTCTGTCTTCAAGTTGAAAGAGAATGGAGTTTTGTAGGAAGAAAATAGGCTTTTCTTTCTGCTTAATTTCACATACTTATCTGGTCCCACTGGGAATCAATACTCATGAAATAAAGCAGCTTTTCTCATCTGCTTACTTCTAATCAAGTAGAATCTGTCTTCTTTTGGAATAGTAGGATGTTTTTAAGCACTGGTGGTTCTCAAAGAAATGACGCTGTTTCCTTTATGAATTCGTGTTTTATAAAATACAATGTTATTCAAAGATACAATAATTTTTCAGTCCCTCTGATGTGTGCAAAACTGCTACATAGAACCATTATGAATTGTGAGGAGCAATGGGAATGAAAGAGGGCTTTGTTCATTTGTGACTAGAATTTCTAAATTAACTCAAAATGAATCATTCTCTATATTTCAGTGCAGCTGATATCACTGGAAATGTGTTAATGGTGAGACCGATCACTGCATTTCACAATTGTATTTTGCTATTTGTCATTGTGATGTCATAACTACATACTGATTTTTTTAAGCAAGTTATCTTTAACCAAGTCCTCTTGCCTGCTTAGGGAAATAGCACCCCTGAAAGACAGGGTTTCCATACCCTTGCATTTTTAGGGCAATGCATCAGACTTCTCATGTGCATATGATTCCCCTGTGGATCCTGTTTAAGGTCCTGATTTTGAATTCACAGGTCAAGGGCAAAGACCAAGACTGCTTTTCTAACAATCACCTGTGCTGCTATTGCTGCGAACTACAGAACTACAGACCAGATTTTAGCAGCAAGACTCTAGATATCTCTATATAAAACTTCCAAATTTAATGATTTGAAGTCAGAGGGTAAAGCGTAGGTTACCATTTGGTATTTCTAAGGACAAGCCAGAGACTGAACCTGTACCTCCACACAGGCCCGGTCGTTCCCACCCAGGAGGGTTCACCATTGGTGCAAAGTCTGTATCCCTTGTGTGCCCTCTGCTAGTATTTTAGAAGCAAATTAATGAACAGCTTATATTCAGTTTCCTGGAGGATAAAAGTATTTTACTGTATTCCAGTCATAATGTGCCTGGAGCTTAGCATATTCCCTAGCACTGAGCCAATTAATGAGTTGAATTGAATGTCATTAGATCAACATGGAGATGACCTGGTTTTGTCCATTTAAGACCACTTGTTTTCTCTTTAAAGAATTTATACTTCTTTTATGTTTAAATTTAAAATTCTGTCAGTAATTTATAACTAATTTCCAAAGCTATGTACTCCTTTTAAATCATATTTGCTTAAAATGCAACATGAAAATACAAATAAAAGTAATGGAGACTCACAAAATCTCAAAGCTATTTTATTTTATGGAATGCTAAACACATGCAATTACAAAAAAAAAAAGACGTTATTATTTCTTATTTAGGAATTTTATTCTGGGTACCAGAGGGAAAGCATTCCAGGACTGTTTTTGACAGATTCAAACCTGTTCTACTTTTGA